>PVLA01005977.1:86216-133886 GCA_004027455.1 Hydrochoerus hydrochaeris
AACTTAGCAACATGGTTTTCAATCCTACACACTTAAACATACATGCAGCCATATCCTCTAGAGCACTTTCTTTTCTTCTTTTTACTTTTTAAGTCCATTATCTGCTTAGTTATATCCTGTTTCAGGTTGCTCAGTACCTTACTGACTTGTTTTGTTGTTGTTATATACTTTTAATCACCTTATATAATTCTGTTGCCTTTTGAGTTTCTCCTCATTCATGATCCATGAATCAGCTTTGGTGGAATTGGGAGCACACTAAAACTTTTTAAATGAATGTTCATAGCAATTTTTTCACAGTAACAGCAAACTATAAGCAACCCTAATGTACATCAACAAGGGAATGATTAACAAATTGTGAAATATTATTGATGAAAGAATTAAAGTGCTGATATTTCCCCAATATGAATAAATCACAAGTGATTACACTAAAAAACTATCAGATTTTTAAAAATACATTTTTATGATTTTATGTGTTTGAGACAGATACAGAGAAGCAACAGAAAGTCAGTTGGCATAAACTCAGATTTGGTTTGGGTGCGTTAAAATAAGATTGACTGTGATGAATTATATAGGAACTTTTAAGGTGATGGAAACGTTTATGCATTGATTTGTGGTATCAGTTAAGTGGCCTTATAGATTTATAAGTTATAGTAAAAATTAATATGGATGAGTATTATATACAAATTACACTTACACAAGGTTTTAAAATTTAAAAATTTTTAAGTTTAAAGTTTAAAATTTAAAGTTAATTGTAAAGTTTTAAAATTCTTTATAAACAAAAGAGAACAAAACAAGGTGCAATGACTCTATCAGTTGAAATGTAATATAAAGTTACACTAATTAAGACCATGTGATGCTGGAAAAATACTAGAGACTAGACAAGGAATCAGGATAAATGAAGTAGAACACAGAGAAGCCAGAGACAGACCTTGTGTAATGGTAATATGTCTGCATATTGGTAAGCAGTTTGGAGAATAAGCACTATTTTTCATCTGGCACTTCCAGACTTTTCCTATAAATCGTGCAAACTAGCAAGCACAGTTTATAAGCTAAATTTTATATAACCTTTATCTGGAATCACCATATGGTAATTGGAAAGGCTAACACCATCAAAATAGCAGAGAGCCTGCCCATAACATGTTTTTGGTACAAAACTCTAGCAAAGAAATTATAGTCTAGGTCAGTAGTAGGTAAGGAGAGAAATTCATTCAATAAACAACAAGGTAACAAACAAATGAGTTTCTAAATTAATATTCAAATGACTAGTCACCCCATGGAACAATGCTTGCAGCCAAATTTCTAGAAAATTTCCAACTCCACTGAATTTTTTTCATTTAACCTGAACATGTGGAAAATGTTTGGAGATCAACCTTTTTGGCATCTATTGTAACAGGACTTCCATTTGGCTTTTGAACCCTTACTCATGCGTCAAGTAAGCCCAGCATTCCAACTCTCTTAGAGTTTAAAATTAACCACAGTGATCTATATTTCTGACTGGGTAATTGTGTGCCATTGTCAGGTTGCAAATTTCTGAAGCTTGAGTCACTTGGAGGATTTTCCTGCTGTCTGCGAGGAATCAACATAGAGAGATCACCTGTTGTCCTAAGTTAGCTTTTTACTCAAATGACTACTTTTATCTTTAAAATATATGCTTACTGTATTTAGCTCCCACTGTACAAGTTAATAAGCTTGTTTTTGCCCTGAAGAACATGGAAGACAGAAAGCTACAATTTCCAGGTAGAAAACTGCAGTAATCAAATATTCTTGCCAGATACTTCTGTTTTTAATTATCATCTTTCCTTCATAAGTAGACTGTTCATCATATAGGATGCATACTTCCCTTTGAGAAGGATTCCCAAGAAACTTTACTATATTTTACAAATACACACAAGAGCAGATGGACACATATTGCGTACTTTGCAGTGTTGAAATCTCTAAGTGCTTTTCTTGTGCTGTTTCAGTTGATCTTCACAAGAATTCCTTTGGGTTACATTTTATTCCTTCTGTTTCACCAGTTAGAAAATTGGAGTCAAAAAAAGGTTAACTTTCAAAGTTGACAATGGTGGGAGAGGCCTGAAACACAAATTAATCTAGTGCCAAAGTTCTTAGCTCTTTTTCTTTCTTTATTTTAGCATCTATTGAGTGGACTGATAATCAAATGCCAGTGTTCCACACATAATATCATCACACTGTGAATATTTATTGCCCAGTACTAGTAGCAGAATTGTTAGAATCAGTAGCAAGTTAGTTTTAATGAAACAATGTGTTTAAATAAGACCTAAAAGCACTCAACAGCCTTCTTTATACCTTGCATAATTTTCTCCTTGCTGTAACTGGCCTTCCTATGAAAGTAAATCTAAGATATTATAATAATTCCTAAGTAGCGCACCTAACTGTCAAAAAATAAATTTGTTCACAGTCATGAGAACTATATTTTTAGGATATGTCTTATTACTACTTAAAAAAACCTTTTTTAAAAAATTAGCTCCAAATTCAATAGCTCCATAATTAAGTCCATTTCTTCTTTATTTATATTGATGTCTCTTCCTTTTGGTATATCCCTGGTCTCTGGTTACCCTGATAGCTAATATGTCAGATCTGTGATGTACTTAAAAATTTTCAAACATCAGCCTCAGACCATTAAATATATTGCTTCTAACATATTATTCTCCCTTAACTTTTAAAGAAAAAGTATTACAATTTTAAGATCCAGGTTGGGTTTTGTAGATTTCATTCTCTAGGAGACTTCCTAACTTCTGATCTAGGGGTGAACACACACAAACACGCAAACACGCAAACATGCAAACATGCAAACATACACACATACACACACACACACACACACACACACACACACCCCACTAGGTGGCATTCCTCTCTCTTATGTATTATGTCTTCTCACTGTGCTTATTCATGCTGAACACCAAATCATTTGATTTACTGTTTGGCATTTTCACTGGGCCTTTGTTCCAAAGAGTAGGGACTTTGTTTCTTCCTCCTTCCTAGTACATTGTCAGTTAAAAATAGACACGTAACAAATAGTAAAACAAAACCAAAAAGCAGGGCTGTTTACAATATAACATTCTTTCCAGTAGAGACCTATAAATCCAATCCATTTGCTTGTTTTATTGTAATACAGTACTAATTTCTACAATTAAAAGTTTTAGTTAATATTCTTAAAACAGAAAATTTTATAATCATTGAGGAGTTGAAGCTTTATTTACAAAGTAGAAAATTTCGAAGAAACCTTTAGCAACTAGCTTACTGCTGAGAATACTAACTGCAGTTTAACAGAATTTATGAGTAGTTCTGAGGAAATATTTTATTTCTTTACAGAATTACAATACTGGAAATGAACCAGAAAGGGCCTGTAGTTCATCTCTCATGTTTAAATCATCTCACAGAGAGGAGAACTATGCTACTTGTGAAAACCTCCGGAAAGTGCAGGTGACAAATTTCCTTTGTAACCCAATATAGTACTTAATACCTTTAACCCTAAAAATCTTTTCCTAAATGTAGTTTAAGTTTCTTGTGTTTGAAGTTTCAACCTGTTTTCTGTTCCGTGTTGAAGCCTCGAGACGGTTGATTCATCTCCTCTGTGCAAGCAGGTACCACATACTGTTCCTGGTTTCCTGATGCTTCTATTGTCTCAAGTTAAATAGACACTTTCCAAAGTGTATTACATGTGTGACAGCTCTTACAACCCTTGCCACAGGCGCCAGCATCTTTACAGATCTTCGAGGGACCAGTGCTGCCCTTGCACACAAGTGCTTCCTCAAATCAGTCCTATTACAACCCAAACTTCAAAGATGGCATAAAAAGATCAACTGATTAGAAAATCAATAGACCAAAAGAGAACAAACTTTTAAATTCATATGTTAAAGTAGAGTGAATGCAAATGAAGTGTTCACTCGTGCAGAGGTGACAATGTGAAAAAATACTGGCTGTTGTGAAACTATAATTTCACGCTGCCTATTCCCTTCACAATATTTCAATTTTTGGTGCTAATTTATTCCACAACTGATTCAGCTACAAAAGTTATGCATAGTTTCTTTTTCATCACTAAAAGTCTTGTTTATAAGAGGAGTATCTAGTTCATATAACTGATGGTTGGGAATGACATAATTGTTACATTGCTAGTTTACTAACATAGCTCTAATTATTATTATTTTTTCATTTTAGAAATTCTACTGAGTTCTTTTGAACAATATTGAGACTGTCCTAATTGAACCTTATAGCTTTTACATGTTTTAAATTTCCTCTCTTATCTCTTTAATACTTTGTGGGAATGGATAGGCTATCTCCAACAGATCTATTTGTGAGGATGGTAATTCTGCTACTTATTCAGAACAAAATTTGAATGAGTAGATGCTCAGTAAAAGTTTGTGTTATTTCAGTATTTGTTGTGGTATTGATGATCTTTTTGTACTCTTTAAATATATGAACAATACTGTAGAAATTTAATTCTCAAAAGAGCCCTGAAATGTGATGGAACAGAAACTAAGTCTCTAACAGCTTATTTTCCTTAGTTTTATAAAAGTAGCTGTTGAGAAAAATTAAAATACATTATTCTTGCCATGTGTTATAAATTAAGAATGACAGTGTAGAAACTCTAAACCAACACATAGCAGAAAGTACATCAGGTGACAGTAAAGAGCTCATGGTGGCTGTGAGCTGTAAATAAATACTTTTACTATATAGAAAGATTCTCAATACAGGTATCACAGAATTCCCAAACATGTAGGTCTGCTAAAGTAAATTCTATTGTACAGTTACATTTAAACACAAACAACCCATCAATAGTGAAGATAACTCAAAGTAATTAGAATTATGATTCTTTATGAATGGACTATTGGATGCATAAAATAAACTACAGAACTGTTTAAAACATTAAAGAAATGGAACTTAAAATACATGAAAGTCACAAGGTTCTATTGAGAAAGACTCAAGAGAGATTAAAACAAATAAAAAGTGCTAGAATGAATAAAGCTAACTTAATGAACTTGTTACAGAACAGTTTAAATACAGTTACAGAAAAAATATTGAAGTGAAAGAATGGAAGAAAAGAAATGGAAAATAAAAGAGATGGAATAAAAGAGATGGAAAGTTTAGAAAATATACAGAATATTATTAGAACTCCAAGAGTAAGCAAGAGTCATTATCTGAAGACTAATAGATTACAAAATTACAGAATCAAAGATGAGAAGGATGAAATTTATGGAATACAGATTCTAAGCTAGATAAATGGGAGATATAAATACAAAAATACAGAGAAATGGTAAAGACAACCCCATACACAAACATTATAAACAACTATGGTAAAAAGATAGATGGTTTACAAAGGAAAAGATACACTTTTTAAAAAGCAGCAGCTAAAAACTAATGTATCACATATGTTCAACATTCTTAGGAAAATATTTGTTAATTCAGAATATTATAGTGACAAAAAAGACATCTTCACAAAAACACAAACATTTTATCACCAATGGTCAATGGATGGCAGGTGAATAAATACTGAATTCAGAAGGAAGAAAATATAAATATGAAGTATTGGTGGAAAGAAATTGATTAATAGCCAAATAAATCTAAAACAACATTGCTATATAAATGGTACACTCAAAAGGAAAATAGAGTGCCATGATTTAGCGTCAATCATGCTTCTGAAATACCATTCAGCTACTGATTTGCAAGGTGGTCTTAAGAGAGCTTCCATATCTACACCTGACTATAGATACTATGAAGATTTGTTAGTGAGTTAATATAATCAAAGATACCAAAACAATCCCTCAAACAAAGTCGGCATTTATAAATTCTTACTGTCATTATTACTATTTCTTAAAGATACTAATGACTAATTTAAGGGGGGAGAAGCAAACAAAAATTTTAGGCTACAATCACAGTTAACACAAAAGGATGGCTGGTGTTAAAATATTTAAGTCCTTATATTTAAATTCTTAAATGATCACAGATAGTGATAACTTTTTACTTGCTTATATAACTAGGCAAGCCAAAGATTGAGGACAGTATTAAAAGAAATGCAAAACAAATCTGTGCACCAAGGCACAGTTCTGAAAAATTTTGAATGTATCTATCCAGGCAGAAAAGGCAAGGCAACTAACTATAAGAGTCAAAAGTCAGACAACCTTCAATACTTGCTATGGCGAGGGTCAGGACTGAAACACACAACACATCCTTTAAAAAACTCTAATGCAGACAGCTTGACTTAAAAATAGTATATTCAGCAGAGCATGGTGGTGTATGCCTACAATTCTAGCACTCTTAGAGGCTGAGACAGGAGGATAGAGAGTTCAGTTTAGGCAATTTAGCAACTTGATGAGACCGTATCTCTAAAACAAGAACAGAAGCAAAACAGGGCTGGAGAGGCAGCTCAGTATGAGAGCCCTAGGTTCAACCTCTGTATCTAAATAAATAAAAAAAATGCATCAGAAGAAAAATAAGGGAAGAGAAAAGAGAAGGGGAAGGAGGAGAGAAGGAGGAAAAGAAGGAGGCGAAAAGTAAGAACTACTGGTAATAGCAGTAGTAGATCTGGGTAAGATTTTCGAATATAATATCGTTAGTAAGACAATTTTAAATACATAGATACATAAGGAGTACAGAGGACAGAAACCCTTTTTGGACAGACAAACTCGGTGTAGAAATTCAGATTGTCAATAGATTGCATTAAAAAGAAACCCCCAGAAATGGAGAATCTATCATGAAAACTACTCAAGGAAAGCACAAATGTATTTTAAACATAAAATCAAGACTAAATCACTGTGTGACTCATGGAAAAACAGAATGTCAACACTGTAATCCCTGACCCTGCCAAAAAATTAATTAACAAAAACCAAGTAAAAAATGTAATATAAGCAGGAGAAAGCATTAGTAGCATCATTAATTACATTTTAGAGCAGCTGATCAATCAGTACTGCCAAAAATAAAAACGAGTGGTTAAAAATTATCCCAGCATTTATCTTTTTGCATTCATACTTATATATTTTTGTGTATTTACAGTTATTTTAGAAATTAATTTTTCTTGTAGTTAGATCTGGAATCAGTAATGCTTTCTGTTTCATTTGTTTCCATTTCTTCTGCTAACCACTAGGAAAATGAAAGTGAGGTGAAATAAATAATTATCTCTCTGTTAAAATATTCCTCTATTATCTATTCTTTACCTTATCTATAGTATTCTTTTACAGGTGTTCATTCATAGAAAGAAAACTGAACACAGTAATTATATTTATAAAGTGGGTTTAAGGGTTGGATCTTGGAGTGGTGGTTTGCTTTTTTTCCCCCCTAAGTTTAAAAATGGCTCAAAAAAGCTTTTTTTAAAAAAAATAAGTATATATTACTTTTATAAAAAAAATTCATTCTAAAATATATTTGTAAACAAATGTATAGAGTTTGTTCCTTATATATCTACCTAACTGCAGCATGTAATCTTTTGACTGTTTAGTTGTTGCTGTACAACTAGCACTGTATTATTTTTTCAGTGGTAACGTGAGATTAGTTGGTCGGCATAGTCTCTTATTTCCTACCTAAATTAAGATGGAAAACCAGAGGCAAAATGAACATAAAATAACCTTCTCTTAAAAGTCTGAAGAGCTGCAAAGCTTAAGCAACATATAAAAAGTATCACTGATTTTGCTTCTTATACAGTAGAATTATGTCTCATTGACTTTGGCTTTTTTACAAAGAAATCTGTAACAAAGATATTGATTATTTAACAAGGATTGTGTACTATTTTTTTCTCTTATCCAGACTTTCCAAGAGTATGAAATATTTTGCAGCTAATGAAATAAAACTGAAATCTAAAAGCAAACTGATTTTCTTCTCAAATTCAAAGTGTTGTCCAATTTATTGACTCCTCAAAATGAATAGCAGCTGGTGTCCTATTTGAAACAACTGTAAATCTAAGTGAAGGACTCAAGATTATCAAAGATGAAAAAAACGTTACATTGGAAAAGAGATAGAATAGAGACTAAAAATAAATTTGACCATACAGGAGGTTTTATGTAAGAATAAGATGCTTTGAAGATACTTTAATCTCAATATGTGTCATGAAACAAAAACAGCTAAATCATGACATCAATGGTATCCTTTAAACAGGGTACCTTGGAAAGAAATGTAAGGAATATTTGAAACTTCTAGTTTCAGATGAATTTTTTAAACCAAGAATGTTATTTAAAAATAGCTTCAAATCTTACTATTCTAATCACTATCCAAAACCATGATAGTTATCATTTCTATATCCAATTTAAGACAGCAACGCTGACTATAAATGACAGAACATCATGGTAAACCTGTCACAGTGTGTCAGTAGTTACTGCTCAATGTACTGTTTTGAGAAACACCCTAAGGCAATGTCCATTCAGCACCCGGAAAGGACACCATGACAGTTACCTGTGTAACTTACCATGTGGTGTCCTACTGGCAAATACTGCTTGGTAAATTTACATGGATGGTTTCTTGGCCATATACCTGCCTTTTTCAACACTGCAGCACTCTCATTTCCCCAGACTTGCCACAGTCATCTGCTCTTTTTTTTCCACCACTCAAGCACTAAAAACAGCAAGTGAAAGTCCTCCAAATGCCCAGGTTGTGCCTGTGCTCAGTCAGCCAGAATCTTCCCCTGCTCTACACCTACACTCTCAATTAGGTTTTGGAACGTTTTCTGCACTCTAGATCCCATAGAGTTTGTCTTCCTCGGACTCTTTCAGTCTTTTCTTATCTCCTACGCATTACTCAGTTTTCCTTATCAGACTTTAAACTTGGTCAGCTTCCATTCTGGCTTTTCTGCCTTTGTGTGTGTGTGTGTGTGTGTGTGTGTGTGTGTGTGTGCGCGCGCGCGCGCACTGGCGCACACGCGCGCACATAAACTACTTAAAAGAATTAAGGACTTTTTGCTTAGCTACCCTTATTTATTTACTTCTCAAGAACTGCTCAGTCCATTGTTGATTGCATTTAACCACCCAATCTGTACCAAAACAATTCTTGTTGTTGTCACCATTGATATCAATGCTAGTAATGGGTGGTTTCCAATCTTCATTGCACTGTTCAGTTGTGGCTGAAACAACATCTCCTCCCTCCCAACCTCTTCTCTCCGTCAACAGTTCCTTAGGATTAATGATACTACAAATGCTCTTTCTACCTTTCAGGCCATACTTCTAAATTTCCTGTTTCAAGTTCCCTTCTTTTACTGATTTAATATTTGACTCTCTTAGAATTTGGACTTGAATTTTTCCTCTTATAGTCTTTAAAGAGTAGTAATAGTTTGCTTTCATGGTTAACATCAGAAAACAATATTCTGTTAATGACTACAAGAAATACTTGCATATATAAAACTTCTCTACATTGCAGACAAAAGTGTGCCGTTCTCTCCACTCAGGTTTATGAATACACATTAATCATAACATGTTCACAACTGGACTAATAATTTGTCTCCATATGCATTTTCCTGTCTAACAATGGTATAAACATCCACCTAATTGTTCATAATTCAAACCCTAAAAGAGATATCTTTCACATTTGCCACTCTCTTTCTTGGGATTTTCAATCCATCATTAAGACCTATAGAGTTGTATATTTTCCATATCTCTACCATCCTTACACACAATAATTTCAATTAAGCTAATATTGTCTATCTCTGAACAAAGCAACAATCTCTTACCAAATGAGTCAGCATCCATACTTTACTGGTTTCCAATTCATTTTTCTCTGGAGAAGCTAACATACTCTTCAAAAATGCAAATATCCAGAAATAGACCCATGTTTTCTAGGGAAAATATCAGGGCCCTACATAATATTAATATATCTATGTCTATGTCTACATCTATGGATCTATATATCTATTATCTGATTATAGCACTTAAATGTGCATCAACAGCTTATCATTACTCCAAAGCTTTTCTATTAAATTTTCATTTGTCGAAGCTTTCAGGAGAGCATGTAATGATCACTCCCCACTCACCATTTGCATTCTCAAAAACACACTGCAGGAAGCAGGAAGCTAACTCCCAGTTCAGTTCTCAGCTTGACAACCGTCTCTTTTAATGAACATTCCCTGATCAGCCAGACCACTCAAATCATTAAGCACTTTTTTACATATTTTTGTTTTTAATGTTTCATTATCATTCTAGAATAAATTAGGACACATATGCTTATGCATTGCATTGTATTTAATATAGTAAAGTACCAAATATATTACAGGTTCTACAAAAACATTTACAGAGTGAGTGGGTAAGTTTTTAATTTGATTCGCCCTTACAACTTTATTGTTTATTTAAAAAACTGTGTGAGCCAGCAGTAGCCATGAGGCCCAGGAAGAGAACCAAGAAGAAGCTAACCCCTGCCTGCGAGCCAGAGGCAGCCATGGGCCAGACCAACCCATTCCTGTGAGCCAGCCAGCATGGGCCGGGAGACAAGAAGTGCCAAGTCCCACCCTCTACCTCAGTAATCAGCCAGTTGATTCGGAGAAGCACAGGCTGAGATGATAGCTACTGAAGTAAAAAACAAAAACAACTTAATGCCCATATTATTTGACTTTACAAACCTAAAGCTGGCAGTATGAGCATTTATTTAGAGGGTAACAATATGCAATATAGCCACTATGGGAGATTTCCTTCTGAAGGTGATAACCTTAGTTAATTCTCTATTACCTTGTTTTAAAGTCTTGTATCATTTTCATTGTTTTGTTTTGTGTAGTTTTATTGTTTTTTTGTTTGAGTTTATTATATCTGATGGTATGGGTGGCTATTTTGAAGATAACAAAATATATTATGGTAGCCACTATTGATTTCCTATTATCTTATTTTAAAGTCCTGCACAGCTTTCATTATTTTGTTTTGATTGGTTTTATTCTGCTGTTTTGTTTGATTTTATTTGCCCATTGGTATGGGCAGCTATTTTGAATATGGTACAAGGCATTATGGTAGCCATTGTTAATTTCCTATTATCTCATTTTGGAGTACTATATCACTTTCACTGTTTTGTTTTGACTGGCTTTATTCTGTTTTATTTTGTTTGGACTTAATCTCTTTAAAATAAAAAATGTAATACACATTAAATATAGAACTTAACTTTTGATTTATGGTAGGGAATAATTCATATTATTCTAAATACTTTTTAAGTACAAAAAATTTTTTTAAATGGTAATTGGACTTTTTGTTTCTACCATTTAGGAATATTAACAAATTAGAATAATGGCTGAATATTTATACAAATTATTAGTAACAACTGTATTTTTATTTATTTATTTAGTTTTTGGTACCAGGAATTGAACTCATGACCTCGTGCTTGTCAGGCAGGTGCTTATGCCACTGAGCTAAATCCTCAGCCCATAAGTAACAACTTTAAAAACAAAACGATCTAAGGTACAATCCAGTGCCTGAACACTAAATTACAAAATAAAAGTAGTAATAACAATGTAATTAGGTGAGGGATTTCAACACTTTTTTCCTCCAGCTCCTTGATAATATTTCAAGATGGAAATCTAAAATCATTAATGTTAGATTTCCTCTAAATTTAGACTGAGAGGAAAATCATGGGAGTTTCCATTGTTGTTCAACAGCTAAGAAGTCTAACTTTGCAAAAACAAAGTTGAGATTCAGGGTGACTTTTCAGTCTTTTATTAATCAGATTCATTTGATCTCCCTTCTATTTATTTGAAACGTTCTATGTTATTTAGCTCTGTGTTGCTACAACACAATACCTAAACAGGTACAGTTATAAACAGAAAAGTTTTAAATATTCTGAGTATGGTGCTGGCAAGAGCTCAGTTTGGCTGAACGCCCTCCTAGCTTCAGTCTTCTCAGAGCACGCATATAGATGTAACAAACAGTCTGTCAGAGGTTGAGACTCTGACATCCCATAATCCCTTTAAGGGGACATGCCCTCCACGGACCCGAGGCTGTCTCATGAAGCCCCATCCTCCGGTGCTCCATTCTGGCGTCAAGCCTTCCATAACAATCGATCTTTATACACAGGACACATTTAAATAATTAAAATGCATCCAAACCATGAACAGCTTCTAAAAAATTTACACAGGATCCAAGGCCATATGTAAATATTTGATCACCTTGAGTTGACATAAGCTAAACTATAACTCAGAAATGTTGCTGAACTGAGTGAAACTGTCTTGAAATATTTTCCCCTCAAATATATCTTTGTTCGGGATGAGATATAATACTGATAGCTGCTCCAACAGTCATGGAAGAAAAGAATTATGATAAGGTAATTATAGTAATTGCTCTCAACTAGTTTCTGTCAATAAACAGACCCTGAAAATTCTGAAAAGTTCAGTCTCATAAGATTGTTTATGAATCTCTGATTTTTTCAGAGTTTATATATCTACCTGGAGATTATGCAGATCAATTGAGAGATACCAAAGTCCACTCCTAGAAATAAAATTGTGCCAACCACTCAATACTTTCACCCAATAAAATAACTTATTTTCTATTCATCCATAACACTCTCATACATATAATTTTTAAATGAGCTTTATGCCAAAATTTCCTGCAAGGCTTTTTAAAAATTACATAATATTTAAAAGAAATTCAGATACAGACCTATCACTTACTAATTTCATTAGATTTGTTAACGTCCAAAAAATATTTAGAATTTTATAATAAAGAGGTTTGTTCAATTTTAAATGTAAACATCATTATTTCCAAGGGATAAAAATGTATGATGGCTATATTAATTTATTTTGATAACTATTCATAGCAAATAAATAGATTTTGTGAGCATTTATACTTTCAATATGTTTCTTTACATACTTTATATCCCTCCATTAGGTCTCATGCTTTAATGCAAAACAACTTTTTTTGAATAATTTATTGAGGTGTGTGGGGGGATTTGGGAGAATTTAGTTCTCAGTTATTCTTTGCAAACATATGTCCAATTTAAATGCACTTCTATCATGTTGTATGAGTAACTGATACAGAAGATTTAAATAACATCTATGTACTAATTCCCACAGTGAATGTAATCACTATGTAGTGAGAACATGTATTAATAAAAACAAAACAAAAAAGTTTAAGTAAACTCACTCTTCAAAGAAAGATTACCAATAAATGAATAATTTTTTATGAAGTTTTGTTCTTTGGGATAGAGCAAATACAAAACATAGGTTAAGGATCAGGAAATTGTTAACAAGTTGGGGTGAATATGTCCTTATGTTTGTATTCTGAAGTGAATGTGTATGTTTCTTTTCATTGACTGGTAAAAGCAAAACAGTGTCATATTACAGAATTTGTGGTGTTAGCTACAGTTCCTACATTAGTAAGGGTCCTCATTAACAGAAGCCTTTCTTTGTGAATAGTCTTATGATTAAATGCTTTATTTATGTTGTCTTCTTTAATCCTCAAAAAATGTTTTGATAGTGATAAAACTACCTTGAGGAGAAGTAAAAATTGGTAAATACTGGAAGCAAGGTTCAAATTCAAAGATAGCTTTTTCCTCATTTCTCCTGTACCCCTGCCTCCACCCCATAAACAGTAATTCTACTTTTTACTGATACATTTTCATTGGGCTTTGTGCAATTTAGACTGAAATCATGAACATCTAGTTTTTGACTCTAAGATGCTATGGCCCAGATTTTCATAGGGGTCATAATATTTCATAATTCCAGTATCTAATCTGAAATACATAATTGCCATTTTCCTTTCCATATTTATTAACTGTATTTGATACCCTTGTTTTGATTTTTATTTTAAATTCTGCTCCTTAAGTGTGTCATTGTCCATTCAGTTTTAAGCATTATTGGAAGAGTAATTTCTTTTACATTAATAAAACAATTGATCTACAAATATTAAAGCATCAATAGTAGCAGCTCCTTGGATCACAATTTAGACATCACTACACTCTACTAAAATTGTATCACTAATAATTCATAAGACACAGGTTTTATCTTCTCAACATAAAAATGCAATTTGTACTATGAACTAACTAAAGCCTTATTTATTCTTAAAGCAACTACCTGATTTTAAAAGTATAAATATAGTTTGTTCATTACAAAAGAACAATTAATATCTTGACTGAAAATTTTCTGACATATTTGTCTACTAATAAACTGAAACTCAAAGTAAAAAACACATTTAAAAGACCATTCTTCTCCACATGGTATTCCATTATGAAATTGCTGTAATGCACATAACATTAATTGAACAAACATAACACTATAATCAAGCATCTGCTTGCCTTCCTGCACTACATACACAACAGAGATTTGTTGTACTTTTTTTTAGTATTCTCAATAGGTTTCTGTGTTTGTAAAGGTCCAGAAATAATCTTCAGAACTTATCCTCCATATGGCATCAGGAAACCTGTCATAAGAATCTTTTCAATACAAAGGATATACAACTTTTTTATTTCTGAATGCCAAAACTTTGATAGGAAGGCAAAATTATCAAGCATTACAACTACCTTAACTTCTGTTTACTCTCATCAAAATATATCTGTCTTGGTAGGTCAACTTTAATTATTTAAAAAATGCACTGAAAACTGCATATTACTTCCCAATGCTAGCTCTAAGTGTTAAATATGCCTTCAATTATGCTTTTAGTATTAAGTACTTTAAAACTGCTTCTTTCGGACAGGGCCAACATCATAAAGTCATTTGGCAAACATGATCTAGATCTTTGTTTTGATGCCATTTACAGAAAAGAAAAGTAAATAGGAGATTTGCAGTTGTCTGGATAATTGTCTTTCAGACAGTCGGTCTGAAAGACTCTCATCGACGCTGTACATTCTGGAAACTAATGAACATTTTATAAATTTCACAAACTGTTTTGATGCTTTTCTGAAGTCCCTTTTTCTTGTGTAAATGCAACTAGAATCATACACTTCAAATGAGCTAGCAGTTGAGTTATATGGAGACTACTGACAAGTTAAAAATGCACTTACATTCTAACATCTGTAAGCTACGTCCTAAAATTTAATGACTAGTTCAAAAAACAACCTTTGAACATGTCTCAGTGTGCTCACCAGCACACTTTCTTAATTTATGGTTTTACAACTATAACCTTTAAATATTGGAAAATACAAGATACTATTTTAATATTCAATAATATTCTGAAATAAGACTGAAAAACTCTGCTTTCAATAGTGAGCTAACTAAATATAAGGTTGGCTACATAAAATTTACCTTGTTATACAATAAAGGGGATTGTTCTGTCCCCCAAAAGCAAAAAATCTTTTTGTTCCTTGTAATAGTAATCAAGTAATTAACTTTTGCCTTCAGTGTGCAGGAATACTATGGTTCCACGTACATATGATGCCTTTAACCTAGTCCAGACATATTGCCAGATATTTCAATTAAAGTCTACCACAGTCACGAAATCAATTCCTTATCAGCCAAAAACACTCATACAATAAATTTTATTTTCAAACCATAATCTCTAAATTAAATCTGTGTACCTAAAAAAGTACAGTGTGGAAATTCAGTCCTTGGGTTTTCTCCCTGATAGCATTTTCACAAATGGCACAAGGCTTTGCATGCTATATTTAGCCGACAGTGTTTGGTTAGATTCTAATCTTCCTAGAGAAAGTCATTATCTCTTTCCATGGCAAACAAAGGACCAAAGTGTTAATTTCTTCCTTAAAATAAGTACGGTTTTTGAACAGTTCTGATATTCTGCCTTTGAACAATTTACCTGGAAACTTTTAAACAACTATAGAAAGAATCTATGGAACTATGCTAATCCATATTTCTTGATAATAAAAATTAAGTACCTAAACATAAGACTGCAGAAAAAAATCATGTTAATATGGAAAACAGCGTTACCTTGCGGTAAATCCCGTATAAAGGCATTTTGCAGGAATTGAGTTTGTCAGACCAATGACATGCAAGATAATCATATTTTTAATGAAAACTCTTTTACTTGAATATAAAATATCTTCATCTTTTACATTCAGGTGTTTGGGTTCCTTGTCTATATTCCAGTTGTTCTCAAAACATTTTTTCCTCTTAATGGCCATATTCTCACCCTACTCACATGAAACTGTAATGATTTAACTACAACGATTTGGTACCTTGGCTAAATGGCAATGAGCCAAACTAGTTAAGAGAACTAAAGTGTTTCAATAATTTTGTCTTAATATTTCATATTCAGAAAGTCACAATTTTTACACATCCTGTTCTTACACAGGATTTTTTTCCATTAAAATAGATAATCCAAGTGTTAAAGGCTGTGCTGTTCTATAAGTGCTATACAATATAACTCTCACTGTGGTATTCTCCCATGCAGTTAACAAATTATGTAAGTCTATTGTTATTTGAGATCATTGGGACCAATCTGATGTTTGATGGTGGATAAAACACAGTATATAAAACCATATCTCACAGATAGAAGCAGAAAGTCACCTAATGTCATATTGACAGCTCCTCAAATCATTTCCCCCACAGTCTTAAACATGTGATTTTTTAAATTGATTTTAGCAATGCTAAACAGAATGAAAAGAATATTTGCTCCAACAAGGTAGGAGGAAGTAAAGTACATTTTTGCAAGGTTAAAAGGTGTTTTAAAAAATTAAACCAAAACTTTTATGGATGGGGATGAATTTTTTATGAACTTTATATAGTAAGCATATCAAAATATTCATAAAATGATTTTAAACTGCATAAAGAATATTTTATTCATTTCCAGATCCTTTGTGATCATTTATTTCATTTTAATTAAGTTCAGAATTCAATAATAATTTGAGGGGAGCAGTATGTATTGAACCCAGAGCCTTAGTTCTGAGTGACATTGCCAACCCTTTTAATGTTTGATTTTGAGATAGGGTCTAGGTAAGAGGCTAAACTGCTGAGGTTGAGCTTGAGTTTTTGATATTCCTGCCTTGACCTCCCAGAATGCTGGGATTAGAGGCATCTGTCACCATGGCTAGCTTAAAATAAAATATTACAGAATAAATTGTAAGAAAGAGAGGTTTTTTCAGTTTATTTTCTAATTATTAATACAAGGAAGTTAAAACCTTATCTTCAGCCTAAGGTCATTAATATAACTAAAGATAAATAACATAGTACAGTATTTTCAATAATACATTGAGAAAAAATGCAGCTCCATGTAAGTTATAAGATGTGACTGAAATTAAATAAAAAAAACCTACTACAGTAAATGATGCATTGCCATGAATTTTCCTCAAAACTTGGACACTTATTTTGAGAACACCCCATTATTCTTGCTACTTTCTGGAAGTTATTCTTTGTGAATGTCTATGAGGCATAATCAAAACTACAGTGCTACTGAGCACCGTCCAAAGGAAGGCAGGCTCATAAAAGTATCACCAAGCGTCAGCCACTTCCTTCACCACAGCTTTTAAATATGGGACTTGTGGTTCTCTCCAAAGTCAAAACGACTCTGAAGAGTAGACACTTGGAATCAATTCAGAGCAATGAGGGAGTTACAATAGCACAACTAAAGACACTCACAAAAGAGGACTTCCAGAACTGCTTCAGTAGTGGTAAGAGCAATGAGACAAGTGTGTCTGAAACAAGGGAGAGTGTTTCTAAGGGGATCAATGATGGCCACATGTCTTTTATTGCAATCAATTAAAGACTCACTATACTTTTAGACCACCCCTCTTACAAAGATTGGTTCTCTGAAAGGAGAGAAAGTATGAGACAGGGTATCATGAATAATACATAAACTAGTTTCATAATTGAAGAAAAAGCTGTGGAAATAAAATTTTCATTTCTCTAAGAGCTAATGATGTGATACTTCCTAGAATATTTATGTAAAAGTATTTGATACGTAATATTGAGAAAGAGCAAATGATTCTTATGAATTCTCTAAGCGGAGGCCTTGAAAATGGCAGATTATCACAAGAGCAGCACCAACATCAGAACTGAATGGGACTTAGGATATATCACTTCTTAATTCACAGAAATATTCAAAACAGAAATAAGCCATTCAAAATCGAGGACTATGTAATTTATCAAAATGAAGTAGCAAAACCATATTATGGAGCAAACCAATATAACATTTATGATACTCTGACCACTTATGCAGGCTATAATGGATATTTAGCATTAATGCAAAATACTTGGGATAGGATTAAGTCTGATGTTATCCTGTTGTAATCTTATAAGGTACAAAATTCAACTAAGGCTGAGTGCCTCATTCATAGAAGCTTGAATCCAATACATAATGTCCTATTAAACTCAGTCTAGGCAAGGAACAGGAAAAATGAGGCACCATCCAGAACTACAGCACTTCATAGATTGGACCCACGGTATTCTGAAGCAACCAAGGACACAAACAAGGATAACAATGACTCATTGTTGGGCTTCCTCATCCACTATTGAAAAACAGACAGAACTCTTGAAACTTCACTAAAATATATGGATGTAAAATAAAATCAAATCACTAGGATAACATGAAAAAATACCCAATTATTTCTTATGGATAGAAATTATTTTTAAAGACCTTGCAAAGAAAATGACACGTAAGTTAGAGAATAGGTTTATAATATTCTCTATATTGGAAGAACCCAGTTTCCCACCAGAGCATATGCCAATTGATTAAGCTGCCCCATATATTGAGCTCAATTCAAAGGTTATTATGATGCCCAGCCATAGATATTATCCTTATAATACAGAATGTTGGCTACAAATTCCTTTCCAGCTGAGAGAACTTGCCCATTCCACTTACAGGTCTTGGAGCTAAACATTCAGTCATCAAAGTTCTTTTGGTGTTGTAATGCAAAGGCAAGTTCCATTATGTCATAATTTGCTCCAATTGTTAGGAACATGATAATTACAACATCACATGGATCACAGTCCTTCTGCATCCACACCAGATGTGCACGTGATATTCAAAGGGACTATTCCTGATTACAGGCATCTCTATGACTAAACCTCCCCAGGAGGGGAGCAAATACAAACATGGTTTTAGAGATTTCCCTTTGCTTTTAATAGTTCAAGCAGCTCATATAATAATTCTCTCCTTGATCATACTTTACAGAAACCCCTAGGAAGGTTCTCTAAAGATTGATGAAATACCTTTTAAGAGAGAAAACCACAGGAAAAAAAAATATAGAAAAGAGTTTTATTTATGTTCCAACCTTTACTGATTTGTAGCTCCTGCCTAGTAAGATCTGTATCATGTTGTGCAATATCACTGATGGGCAAGAGAGGAGTAGAAGGAGCAGATGCAGAGTAGATGCATTTCACATGCCAGCTCTGGAGATTAGCGATTAAAAGAAGAGCTAAGACTGCAGTGAGCTGCACTACCATAGCCACAGCAGTTGTTAAGCGAGGAAAAAAGTTTAAGTTGAATCAAATGGAACCAAGATACTCCTGCAACAATGCACTGATCCTGGTTCCCAGGTATAGATTCCATTCTCCTATTAATGACATTAAAATGTGAAAAATCACTAGCAAAGCATGAAGCAAGGGTCAGAAAACACATTGACTATTGCCTTGACTAACCTTTGAGATAAAGCACAGGAGAAATTAGAGAGCTTCGGGAAAAGATAAAGGAAAAGATAATAATGGGATATTACATATAGGACAACTGTACTGAACTGATTTCCTCAGGATATGTTGACTAATGCAGTCCCGGTGCCCTCAATGTGCAAACAAATTGGATAATTGTAGCTTTCCTACTTTATGTACTGATTATCTTTGTAGGTTAGGAAATTCAGGCATGGGAGACTTTAGCCTTGATTTTATGTAGTTTTTAAGAATTGTTTGCAATACAGTTTTATCAGCTTATTGTGTTTATACCTCTGGTACAAAAGAACAAAACCAGAAAGAGAGTAGTTTTAGGTGAATAGCAGCACAAAGGTTTTAGGATGTATTAGAGTAGTCAGATTTTATAGTGTGAGAGCTGCAGTTTAATACAAAGTGACTTTAAAGTACTTTAATACTAAAGGACATTTTGTTGTTATTTGAATGTAAAATCCAGAATTTATTTCAATATATAAATTGGACCTTTTCCTTCAACCTCTTTTAACTCCTAAAAATATCATTAGAAACACCACTTTCCAGGTCAGTTTTGCTATTTATTCATCTCTACATTTGGCTTCTTGTCTTTTCTTCAGTGATTGATTAGGATTAAATGGCCTTCATATTTCTAATTACAATAATTAAAAAATATCTGTGAGTCATTACAAACTGCTTGGAACAGATGATTTGAAATTTTTACATGTATGGGGTGAGGCATAATAAGTTTCCAGCACTATTCCAGCTATCATAGATGCGGACAGGTGGAAAAGGGGTGTCAACTTTCACTGTCCAGAATTCCTTCCAAGCAGAGGACCACATTTCCTTTGAGAATGTGTCCTTAGCTTATAGGGACAAGCCACAATGTCGATGAGAGTGCCCACCCTGTGCAGCCATTGGAAAATAATATTTTGCCCATTCACCTAGACTTCCACTCCAAAGCTGGGAGCCTCCAAGACAAGGAACAAACCCTGTACCTGGTGCCTCTATTTACACCTGTGTGTCACTGAACCCTTGCCCAAGCATAAGTTCGTTCTTCATTTGTGGACTTGTCATGTCCCCACTCTGCTTTCCCTGCTCTTGTCAATTCGCTTTGCTCCAAGGAGTGGACTAAACACTTGCACTTCATCTATGAATTTGATGGAGATGCCCCTTCGCACATGCAACCTTTTTAACTTCCCAGAACTTACTGCTCTGAAAATTACTGCAATCCTTTGTTTTGACTAAGTTGGAAGGGTAGCAAAGCCACAAGCATTCATTTTTATCTCAATGATACTCAATATCGTTATTTGCAGAGTTTGAGCTCTGGTCTTACCACTCAGCTCTAGGCCACTGGGAAACTCACTCAGATTTTCTAAATCTTGTTTCTTTTACACACAAAAAGCTGCAGTTGGTAGCTCAACAAAAATTACAACTCAGTATTAATAGTAGTTATAGATAAGGACAGGACTTTCTTTTTTCTTTCAAAAGTTTGATATAAAAATCAAAGGTATACTGGGTAGAACTGGCAAAAATCTATTTGCAAATACAAAGTACTACAGCTTTCATAGGGTAGGGAAAGCAGTCTTTGTTGGATGCACCATTGCCCATCCATTTTTATTCTAACCAGCGGGGTCACATTCCAAAAAGTGAATGGCTACTATAACTTGGCTACTTCACAGCTGGCAATGGCTTTTTTTTTTCCAGCAGAATATAGTCCATATCCTTGACATCCCTCAAATAATATATCCTGAGATATAAGTCCAGCCTTTAAAAGCCTTTAAAAAACAAACAAACCACCATCCGTTTCAACTTCTAGGCCTTGGCTACTACTGATTCCTTCCACCACCTCCCCTTTATTGCTTTGTAAATTTTCATTTATTCTTCAACTCTCAGTTTAAATGTCATTTCCACTTAGAAGACTTCTCTCTTTAGCTGATTGTACACTCCAAATTCACCTGTTTATCTGTTTTATAGGATCACATCATAGTCATTAAGATAGTTGTATAACTCTCCCACTACTCACATGGAAGTCAAAATCACTATTTATTTCAATCAAAGGGCACAGGAGCACCTATTAAGAGAAGCTGAGCCATCAAATAAAACAATTAAGGATAAAGGCTGCAGGATTGGACAGCCTTTGGTAAAGTACTGAGTCCACCAATTCTCTGTCATACGACTTGTGCTTTTCACTTAACCTTTCTGTGATTATTTTGTCATAGACGAAATTGGAATAACAACAGGTAAAGCATGGTGCCAATTAAAACCTTAGATAAAGTAGACAACAGTTGCTAGCTATTTTAAAGGTGACGACGATGATGATTAAGTGGATCATTAAATAAGTTTTCAATAACAAAATAATTAAATATAATAAATTCACTACACTTATTATTTATTTGTATGGGATCATATAATACAAGTTCTACAAGACTTGTTTAAAATCAGTTCTTGTAGTATATTTACTGAGACTGGGTATTAACATAACACTTAGTTGTTACTAGCTAGAAAAACAACTTTTATAAAGGTCAGGTCAGTGACAATATTAGAAAGAAAATTTTTATTTCTGAAGAAGCAGTTACCTCATACAGTTAAGCTCTCGTCATTTCTTCTAACCATATCTAATGAGTATACTAGTCTTAGAAAAAGGCAAAAATATGAGAAATAGCTTTAGAATGAAAATCAAACAACAGTCTTTAAACTAAAAATATAACCTACTCAGCAATGAAGAGCACATTGTTCTAAGTTGAACTATGAAGAACATATTGGTAAATTGGCCAAATCTCAGAAATTATCAGTGAATTAATAAGAGGCAGACAATATTTAAATCACTGTTCCCTTTTAAAAGAAAACATTACAAACTTCAGACAATAAACACTAAGACAAGTACATACATAATTTCTCTAAATAGAAAAGCGATTTAATTTTATCAAAGAAACATAACTTTTTAAAAACCAATTGTGTTCTGAGTGAGAATATATTGCTAATCAAAAAGTCTTGATGCATTTTATTTTTTCCAGTGGAAAATATTTTCTGTGCTACAGCTGGGTATTGACTTGGGCAGTTAAGGAAAATAACTACATTGGATAATGGGATGTGTGTTTTAGAAAGAAATCTATAAAAACATGATTATAAACTGCTTGGCTAGTGAAGGTCTAAATTGTTAAAATTTATTGATGTTAATGATGGTAATCATGACAGCTGAAAAGTATCTAAATAAAAAAGGGCAATGCTGTTTATGAAATACTGGAGCACAATTTGTCATGATTAGTGGGAAAGCTCACTAATATATTTGCTGTGATATTTTGAAGATCACTCAGCTATCAACTTGCCTTAATGCTGTTCAATTAAACACACAATAAAAATCTATGATTACTTATGGAAATAATTTTGTAGTGCTTGTGGAATAGTATATTACAAATTGTGGCTATATACAAAAACAGAAATGCCTGATCTAATGTACCATTAAGCAAATTGTAGCTTTGCTGTAACTTTTAAAAAATATTAAACTAATTAGGATGAGGTTTGGCATTACTATATACTGTTTATTTAATCTTTTTAAGAGCCTATCAAATTGAATCACGAGATACAACCTGTTTGTGCAATAAGAAATCACATGCAATATTAACAACTAACAATATCTTGGCTTAATTAGAAAATGTCCATGTTATAATAAATACATTTACGAGTGAAATATCACATAGCTCTAATCTGAACTTGCCATTTAATTATGTATTCAAACTAATTTATTTGACTTGGAATATTGTTTTTTTCCCGTCTCTCTAAAGCATGCTGTACTAAGGACCTATTAAAATTAGCTTCTATTGGGACCTTAGGGTCTGGCTTAACATAGAGACCTTGCCTAGTGTATAGCAGGCTCTGGGTTCCATTGTCAGCACAGAAAAGCAATAAACAATAAAATAAATATGAGTTATACTGAAAATGAAGGATAAAATAAAGATTGTGTGAGCTTTGAGGGGAGAGGAGAACTGGTACTGATAGAAATCACAGACAAGAAACCACTTAAAATTATCAGTGCTAAGTTTGTCAAGTGGATGAGCTAAACAGGACCCACTGCTTTCCGGTACTCTCTAGCATGTATCATGAAGTTCTACGAACAAAATGTTACTTTAGAAAGGAGATCTTTTCAAAAATCTCTCTCTACTTCCACCTCTTGCCTTTTTTTCTCCCTTTTTCTCACTCTTTCTCCATCTCCTACACATAGGATATCCATGCCAAATCTCTTAATATCATTCTTAAATTTAGGTAGTTTAATGCTAGTGAAAGTATGGGCAATCACAAGTAAGCACCGTAGACCAGACAGGACTTCAGGAACCTTCTGCTCTGCTGTGCTCTCAAAGCTGCTGACTCTGCTTTTTGCCTCAGGATTTTTCAGCCTAAGTTCCAAGGCAATCTCTAATAGTCACATCAAAAAAATGAGTTACACACACACACACACACACACACACACACAGCTCTGGACCCAGGAACCTCAAACTACTATTCAGTTAACTAAGCCTTTCCCCCCCAATAGCACGAAATGTAACAATGTATGATAAAACATGATAATTTCTGGAAGAAGTACAGACAGTACCACCAGAAGTTAATGTTACCGTGCGATGCAATCCAAAAGAGGTAATAAAGACTGTTTACCTTCACAAATTGTCACGCCATTTCCCGAAAATCCCGTGTTGCAGTAGCAGGCTTCAGCTCCATTGTGTATTTCACATTTTGCGTTTGGGAGGCAACGGGTCTTGGTGCAACTTTGCGTGTGGGAACAATTCAACAAAGTGGCAAAACCCACTGAATAAAATAAGGCATACATATTAAAAAAAAAGAAAGAAAATCACTCCTTTCATTGTTGAGGTTGAGTACAATAAATATCAATACTCTTCTTTCTATTTAAATAAACAGATAACAATAGCATCTAGCTAAATAATGTCAGGAAAACAAACAAAAAATACAGGCTTTTTTTCCATGTCAACCTTTATCAAGTGAATTTAGACGAAACTGAAATATAACCAGCATCCTGGTTTTATAATAAAAATTTGCCTATCATTGATCCAATATAACCCGTTAGTCTGAAATGAGAGATTTTAAATGGTAGCTGCATGTTTGTTAAGGAATTTCTTTTTTCTAGGGCAAATTTTTGCAGGAATTAAGGTAAACTGAGTATTTGGGTCTTTTCGAATTCACATGTATGCTATTTAAAGATATCTCTATATCCAAGAGGACCAATGCAATGGATTTTACCTCCTATATTCTATGGATTGTCAATTTTGCCTTTTCACAACAAAATTCCGTTTACAATTTCTTACGTTAAAGAAAATTCAGGTAAAATTGAATATACGATTTAAGGATTGATCTCCCAGAAATGGAACATCGCTTAAACTAAACTAACGAAAACACAACGAAACACACAGCAAGACTTTCAGAGTTATTGAAAATAAAGTTGGAAATACTTGGTGGACTGTAAGAAAAGATAAGAAAAAGCAAAGGATGTTCCTGTTTTTATTGTTCCAGCGCTTCTCAAGAGCAGAACGGCTATGAATCACAATGTCATTGTTCTGAAAACAGTCATCTGAGATAAATTGTCCTTATCTGTACCTAGAGATTTTTAAACATCCAATGCTAAGTCCCAGCCCCACATGGAAGCGCCTGTAGCGTCTAACACAGAATTAATTCGCCCTCAGAGATATGATTTATTATCTTTCAGCACTGCATCATCGAAAAGGTAATTTAAATGAACCCAAGCTCTGGGCAGGCAGGCGATCCCCTTAAAATGTCAGGAAGCTTTCCACAAGTGTTAATGGCTTGGATTTCCCAGGTTTCTTGGGGGTGAGATCAGAAGAAAGGTCACAGTCAAGACTTTGAGGACTTGGGGGACTCCGCCAGGAGGAATCAAAAGGTAACAGCCCCTGGGCCCTGAGTAGCAAACTCCAGAGGTTGAAAGGCCACAGGAACAAAACATCCTGCGGAGCGCAGTGTCAGCTCCCCCAGGACGCCTGGCTGGGCACGCGCGCCACGGAGCTGCGCCCCGCGCCCCGCGCCCCGCGCCCCAGCCGGCCGGCGCGGGCACTCACCGAGCAGCGGGAGGAGTCTCATCGGAGGCGGCGGGCGGCGAGCGGCGGGCTGAGCGGCGGCACCGACCGGGCTGCGGGGCGGGAGCGGCACCGGCCAGGCCCGTGGCGTCCCGTGACGCGTCGGTTTCCTCTGGACACTTTCCGGCCTCTTTTGTGTGTGCCTGTGTGTGTCAAGCCCTGAGTCTGCTCGCCACGTCCGGTCTCCAGCCCCTTTGCCCCAGGCCACCTGCGGTCCCTGTCCTGCCTTCGGGGTCACCCACTGCCAACAGAACCGCACACCCCCTGGGGCCTCATTTTGGGGGTGCTGCTCTCAGAGCCGGTGCTCAGTAGCCAAAGGTCTCCAAAGCCCCAGGGAGGACCCTGGGAAAACCACCCAATTAAATACATGTTTGGGGTCCTCCCTGAGGCCTAAATTCCGGTACACACCCTTTCTTTCCATTCACTAATTAATTTCCTGTGGAAACAATAGGCGGAGGAATCAAGAGACCTGGCCCTATCCAAAGGGATACAGCTAATACTACGTACTCACCTGACGGAAAGGTTAGAATTAGTGCTCTGTACTCAACCTGACTGAAAGGTTAGAATTGTGGTTAAAAGGGTCCAGCGAAAAAAACAAACAAAACCCAAAAGTCGAGTGTCAAGAGTTAAACAGATCCGGAAGTACAAAAAAATAATTTTTCAAGGTTCAAACTCATTTTGCAGTAAAATCTCCTTTTACCTCCTTCCACATCCCACCCCAAACAATTCGAGTATGGAAAGCTTTGTCATGTTAATGTGAACTGATGTAAAAAGAGTGTATGGATCATTCAAACTAGAACATAGAAACATTTCTAGCTAAAAAAAAATAAATAAAAATAAAAATAAATGTCAGGCGAGGTATTCGATAGGTAATAAGAAGCAGATCAATAGTTGCATAGGATTGGGACAGGTCTGGGAATGGACTGCAGAAGTCTGGGGAAATTGCAATGTTCTATAATTTTACCGAGATGGGGGTGACATGACTGCATAGATTTGTCAAAAAGCATCAAATTGTATCCTTGAAATTGGTGCAGTGTGCTGTACAAGAAATTTTACATAGTTTAAACAAAGTCTGTTTGAAGAAAAGGAGTGACTGACTGTTGCTCATTCATGGAAACCATTTCACCTTGAAACCCTTGGGCATGCTTTCGTCATATCCTGCAGCTTAATAAATGTCCACTGTGACTCTACACTACAGAGAACAACACTCTTACAGAGATGATCAGCTGTAGTCCCTACGAAATAGTGGCCCACGGAACCTGTAAAATGGTAGGGGAACAACCTAAATTATTCACAGTGACACACATGGCAGAGACACGATGCCTGCGAGGCATGTTTGCCTGGCTCTGGGTAGCATTTCCTAGACCCTTTCTGGATTAATTCACCTGGGTAAAATTTTCCTGAGCGTGACACAATATATGAGGCAAACAAGGAACAGAGGTGTTGTGTGACTTCCCCAGAGTCACACAGCTCAGCCTTACCATGTAACTCAGCCTCTTTTGTTCCCTGCGCAGCCTGCCAGTTACCCTACTGGATTCCTTCCACAGTGGCACGGCCCTCAGGAGGTTGCTTAAAAAGAAGAGAGGCCACCAGATAATGGGTGCTACTTTGCGAGGTGAAAGAGTCATCTGAATGCTCTCAATGCCATCTCTCCCTGCCAAAAAGTTCTTTGGTCATTGTTTTTCTTTTAAAGTTTTCTCCTTCCTTTTCTTTTCAATGCAGACAGCAAGCAGTTTAGGGGGAAAAGTCTTGGTGGCAGAGGTTAAAGGGATGGATTTTAGGAGGATAGCAAAGGCAGGGAAAGAAAAAACAGACTAAATTATCCAGGACATGGCTGGAAATGGCTAGAGGACAGAAAGTCTGTCAGGAATGGGGTGATAGGGAGAGAGAGGTTCAGGAAAGGACTGAGGGTAAAGGGATGGATGGTAGGTTTGTGCGGTAAGGCGGAGGGTAAGGCCTGGAGACCCGAGGTGGTGGTTTCCCAGTGGTAGAAGTGAAGAAAGGTGAGAACCATTCACAAAACTCGGGAGGAAAGGATGAGGGTGAGCTTTGAAGGGTAAAAGAAGTGAGCTCACTTGGGGGCAAGGAAGTTTGAAGTGCTGCAAAGCTCTTATTTTATTTTTGAAGTTTGTGAAGTTCATTTCTTTAGCCACAGGAAGTGAATTTCAGTGTACCCCATATATACAGAAGCTAATAGTAGAAGGCTTCCGTGTGGAAATACACCTATTTAAAAAAATGATTACATTATCCTGAAATGATTTACTTCATATAACCAGCACATACGCTTCATAATTAGCTTTATCCTCAGTCAGAAGACAGATCATTTAAAATGTTATTCTTTCCTATATAATGCCAACAAATTAGGAAAAGAAAATTACGACTTGATTTTATTATAAAAATGTCCTCCAATCTTTCCTTTTGCCTGTGCATTCTTATTAAAAGGTAAAAGTTTGTTCATACTTTACATCTGAAAATGATACTCTATAGGTGAACACAAAGTGTTTCAAGATACTTGCAGTTTTAAGATCGTTCATTATCAAATCAAACCATTAAAAATTTATTGCCTGGAAGAATCTGTATTGACTAAAGAGGTAGGTATAAGACAACCACTGTATAACCCTAGACCCATTAGTTTTACATTACTTGAAAAGAAACATTGAGAATTTTCAATCAAAAACTAATTGTCAGTGAGAGAAAAGCATGTTTGAAAAAGGGGTTCTCAAAGAAGTGTTGAATTGTAAGTCTACACTTTATAAAAAATGTCTCTGGGCTGGGGATTTAGCTCAGTGGCATAAGCACTTGCCTGGCAAGCACAAGGTAGTGAGTTTGAGCCCCAGTACCAAAATAAATAAATAAATAAATAGTCCCTTTGCAACCACTGGGCTATGTTTAACTTTCAAAGATATAAAATTTACTTAGAACTAGATATTTTTTTGCCTTAATATACACTTGGAAGTGAGATCACTTTAAATTTTCTACCCAATTATGGCTTTCATGGCATATACTACAGTATTGTAATGCCCAAAGTTGCAATGTGAGATATTATCGAATCTATGATTGGTTTACTTTATGTGTGCATGTGTGTGTGCCTGTGTGTATGTGTGTGTGTGTGTGTTAGGTATGTTTATCAGTACCAGATTATCAGGATTTCCTTGAAAAGTTCTTGGATAGGTTGGATCTTGCTTTGGAAAGTATTTACTATGAAGACCTGGAGGTGGCTACAGCTTTTATCTTGAGTGAATTCTTTAACTTGTTGCGGAGCAGCTGACCTTGATACATGACAAAAACAGTGCTACCCCTGCAAGATGATAGTGTATGTCACAGTGTGTTACTCAGAACTAGTGGGTGAATGTGTTTTTCACATTCAACACGTGTAGGTATATGCAATCTGTGCACAGCCGATGGAAAGGCCTTCTCCAGAGACATATTTACTGGCTACAGAAACACTTGCCAGGAGCATAGCACTGTTCCTGAGCTTCCTTCCTGCAACCTCTGTCCCAGTGTCTGATCCTCATGTAAGCATTACTAACGTGACTGGATCACAAATATTTATCCAGCGATGTGATTTGACCTCTAAATGTTAGTCACTGCAGACATTTGTCTTTTTTCTAATTATTGAACTTTGGTCACCTATTTGTTAATTTGGATAATTCTTCAAGACTTCACATTATCACTATTTTTTACAGAAGCCCTAAATGGTTTGCTGTTTACATGGCACAGTTTTCCACCAAGTCTCAGTTTTCATCGGAACAAACATTCACAATGTACACTTGGCCAAAGGGCAGTAGAAAAGTAAAAGAAGGAAAATTTAATTATATATAAAGTAGGGAAGAATAACTTGACCATTATATAATTAATACTGAAATCTGAAAAGGATTTAACAAAGTCGTAGATCAACACTCCCAGTATAAGAGAACTATCAGCATTGGATAAACACAGAGGTATCATAAAAAGGACCTCTTTGGTCTCTTAGAACCCGAGGGATATGGAAATAGCATTGTTTCTTCCTCTATACACTAAATATGGATTTTTTTAAAAAAAGGCTGACATAATGAATGAATAAATATATTTCTAAAAGAGCGGATAGTAAAATTCATCAAGATAATAAAGTCTTATTTTTGGATACAGCTAGAAATTTCTTGCCTCTGACTTCTTTTAGGTTTCCAGATACAGGCAATATCATTGGGATAGAGCAATGGCTCATCTTTTATGTTTAATTTAAAGAAAGAGCCAGCAAAATGTAAGCATTTATACAGTTATTTATAGTTGCTAACCAGGGGAGAAATAAAATATTACTTTCTGCCTAGTGCTAAGTTTATGGTCTAACCAGTCAATAAGGAGACAGAGTAAATTCTAATATAGCTCTCTGGAAAGGGGTGTTTCGGAAGTCTGTATTAAGTCTATTTAGTGTCTGTCCACATTATTTATCAAAAATAAATTCTACTTAGATATCTTCAAGCATTTTATCCTCTAAGTATGAAAGTAAGTAGATATTTCAAAGGACATTTTTAAAATTGACTCTCCAAGCAGGAACATTTTACTTTTTAAGCAGGAACTTTGACTGCATGAGTAGAAACATTTGAGTTGCTTTTCTGCTGTTAATGTTTTCTGTGGAAGGGTCCGCAGAAGCATCTGGTGATTTTCCATACTGCATGGAAGGGAGGGGACCGAAGTTCCTTCCCAGCCTTGTTGTTCAATTGTTTTGTGACCTTCAGAAAAATCAGTGAGTCATTCCATTACTCTGGTTCACATTTGCAAATATCTGTTTTGTATAGTTTCTTTGCCCCTAAGGTTCTGTTCACAAACCAGCATCCACACACTTAGGAACCAATTTTTTTTTTCTTTTTTAAATCAGGTATTGATTTATAGAGAGGAAGAGAGAAAGAGAGTTTATGCTAATTGTTTGCCTTTTAGCAAAATTCCAAAGTATTTCATTAATCTTTTTTTGTTTGTTTGTTATACAGTTATTATGCCAACCTCTTGTACTCCTAGGTGGTGATGTTAAATCACCATCTATTAAATATGTTACATATTTTAGTCATGTTTTCAATATGTTGTAATCACTAATTTTATTCCATTGTTTTCCATTGACTTGTCCAAAATAATATCTTTAGAGGTTACAAAGCCTATCTGATGTGTCAGTAGTGTAAATTATTTCTTTAGCTCTCTAATACATTGTACTTACGTTAATTTTCAGCTAACTTTCTGATCTTCAATCGCTAGCTCATTATATCGCCCTAAAATTCCCTCATTGCTCATAACCTTAGGAAAGTTTAATATTATAACTATGTACTGTTTTACTATTGAAATGAATATTAAAGATAAAAGGCTCTGATTTAGATCTCCATGGAACTTCATATTACTTTGAGCATTATATTTTTTTACTTTGTCACAATGTTCAACCTTAAATAAGATATAAGTTTCTCTTTGTAACCTATATTAATAGCCTTCTGTGAGGAGAGACATTTAAAATGTAGAAAGCTACTTGAAATGTAAGTAAAATGCATTCACTGATACTCATTTGTCAGTTATTTTATTTTTCAAGTTTTTTTTCAAAACAGGCATTAGTCCTGGGTTTTCTCCATACTTAATCCGTAACAATAAATACACAAGTAATATTGCTTCTGACCAATTTTAAGTGTAGTGATTAGCCAAGTTTAAGGGTGGCCTTAATATCATAATGCCAGAAAGGCATTACTGACATGCAACTTATAAATTAGCATTTCTTAAACAAGGGACTACAATATAGCATTAATTTCAATAATTTTATTTATATATGTGTTAAAATTATTCATAAACTAGTTTTACTAAGTTTGCTTCCAAATATCTTCGTTTTTTAGTTTCTGAATATTATTTATACTAGTTATTCTAGTTATTTACTCCAGTAACGTGGTACAGAATTCAATGTCATTTTAAAAGTGAAATTAAATATCTTTGTCATATGAAGTTTCAGGAAAATATTTATTCATAATAGAACCATATGAAATTTATTGATTCATGTTAAGCAGAGTTATAGAAATCTAGCAGGCAGTTCAGATTTAGTATGTTTCCAAGCACATTTGTATGAGTGAATTTCTGTTGAGAAAAAAGTATTTAAAATAACATCTTTTGAAACTGAACCTTGTTTGTGAAATATAAAAACAATTGTTTAAGCTATAAATAAAGTAACAATACTGCAGAAAAAATCACATTATTTTTGTAATAAAATGTAATAACTGAGCCCAGAAGAATGAAGAGTCTTCCCATAAATAGATATCCAGATATTCAGAAATAATCTTCTCAATTAAAATGCATTTGTTTAAAGTGGAAATATTTCTAAACTACATTTATAGTTAGCTATGAAATTGTTTAGCTCTAAAAGATCAAAGTTACAGTTGAATTATTATCAACATAATTTACCCTTAATCCTGAGCTTAAGATTCTCATTTTCAGTAATTAAATTAGAAGATAGAAATAAGATTCCACTGTAAGAAGTTAACATTTTCCTTAATATAGAAGTGCTTTAAAAGTGAGCTACATATTAAACACTTTAAGTGGCATTAAATTGGTTCATATTAAATAAAATAGTAATATATCTATTAAAATACTAATGTTTTTTAGTATTAGCCAGGTTTTCATGATTCTTCTTCATTATATTTTGAATAATACCAGTTTTCTACCATTAGCAATGTGTCTTCTAAATGTATTTCTTACTACTCCCATATTTGGGAGCATAAAAATGGTTTACTTTGAAAGAAAGCACATTTGAAAACTTTAGAAGAATACATATCACTAAAATTGCCTTTTGTTGACTATCTTCCTTTGTTTAAAAAGCTGAAATTAATTTCTTGCACTGCTTTTACTTTCAGTGCTCAGCTTGATAAGGTTGATGTGTCCAGTATTTAAATGATGTATTTTGTTTATACATCCTGTGGGCTATTACATAGCATTTCAGAGGAACCATATGATTATGGTCTTAGAGTTTGTCCTGTAAATATACTAATTTTGTTCCATTTCCCTACTGTCCTTGTCAATAGAATGGCTAAATCTCAGATCTTTTTGCATTTGTATTTTTGTTTTCTGAAGGACTTACAAGGCTGTCAGCAGTATGGATTAATTTTGTAACTCTGTCATCACAAAATGCTCATAGCTAACAAACAGTTGTGCTTGAATTTAAAGTGTTCCTCATATTCTCATGGTGAAACAATTTTGTTGAGAAGAATAATGTCAAAAATAAATCTATTCTTATCAGAATCTTTGGAATATAACTTCATGGTTTGTGGCAAGTGCTGTACAGCACTGAGCTCTATATAAATGAGAAATAACTTGCCTGGATGCAATTCTTAATCTATCTTATCCAACTCTCAATCTAATAATTTATTACTAGAGTATCAAATCATTCTAGCACTGAACCACCTCCAAGTACTATTATCCAATAAAACAAGAGTCTTCAGAAATATCTAATAATTAATCAGGATATTGGGAAAAATATAAAGTATTTTGAATTTTCCCTCTGTATCTCAAAAACCGAGTCTCAGTTCATATTTATCATGTGGTGTTCAGACTTCGTTCACCTCCAGTGACTTTATGCTCCAAGATGATGTACAACTTGCATATCTTCTGAGGTTAAAAGCACTGTTTCATGTCCACAACTCAGAACAGTGAACACCAGTGTCCACCTGGCCTTGCTGCTCCTCTATAGGCCTGTACTGCGGCTGCAAAAACCTTTCTTTAATAATTAGAGAAAAGTATTCTAACCAGACAGTTGTAACCAGGCAGGAAGAACTGTAGTAAGTTAAAAAGAACAGCTCAGAACAAGCTTCCATTCTGGTGAGTGATTCATAAGACAAAAGGTTCTCAGCATCTCACCAGTAAAACACTCTATTTTCCTTTGTGGCATCTCAGAGCAGCTATTTTTCTAGAGAAAAGACATACTTCAGAGCTAGCAAATCTAAAGAAAGTGACTTTTTGTTTCATTTAAATGAAGAAGCCAATGATTCAAGTGTTGATATATTGCTCAATGTTACTTCAAGGATAACATAAGATATCGTCCTTCTGTTTATTCATTAAGTCCTCAGACAAGATGACCAGGTGTCCACATGTCCACAGTGTGGTATAATGTATGACACGCTGGAGGTTCCAAGCTGTAGTAGGACAAACAGAAACTGTCTAAATGCTTTTAGGGACTTACTCCAGGGTACCTGGGCTGGAACTGGGAGCTCTTCCTTTGCTGGCTTTATCAGGAGGATAGCACTAGATCTGACTTTTCAGGGGATCATAAGGGGCCCGAGTACTTTCCTAGGTAACTCTAGGTAACCACAACTGGTTTCAAATGACAAATTTTCTGGCATGCAAGCTGACTGATACTTCCTCTAAACTGACAAGACTGAATTCCTACTTACTCCATCAAAAACGTGATTATCACAGGCTAAGTTATAAAGAAAAGTTTATTTGGTTTATGGCCTTATTCCAAAGTTGAGAGGCTAAATTTGGTGATGATCTTCTTGTGTTCAAAATCTCAATGTGGTACAGGGCATCATGAGACACAGGGAGCGTGCAATAGATCCAGCCAAACCGGTGTTAGTGTGAGCGGTTCCACTGTCCAGATTTAACTCGTGAACCCATTAGCCCCATGAATGAATTAATCTGCTCATGAAGGCAGAATCCTAATATCCTTTGAAAGTTTCTATCTGGTCCCATCTCTTCACATCTTATAATAAGAATTCAATTTCAATATGAATTTCTGAGGGAAGGTATCACATTGAAACCATTGAAGCTGTAATATACCTGGCCTGGTACTTTGAAGGTGGCACTGTGTGGTACAGATACTTTGGAGAGGATGTGTGTGGGTCTCCTCTCCCTACTCATTTTTTCAGAGTACAGATATGTCAGAGAGAAGAAATCTGGCTGTAAGTCCTACCTTCCTACCTTCCTAACAGAAGGGATTTGTAGGGATTTTGGGAATACTAACTCTTCCAGTGGATGATGAAGGTAGAAGAAGAAACTGTCTCCTAATAGAAGTTCTTTATCCAATCTCTCTGAAATATGATTTCAATTTTCTTAGAAATGGTGTCCTATACCTTGCTCCTGCAATTGCTGAGATGAGGTTCTGCCTGTTGAGTATAAGTACAAGCTTTCAACTTTGCCTTTAGAGCCACCTTAAAATTGATGAATTTTTCCCACCCTGTTTCTTTTATTCTGGTGCATATGACAGTGGTAAAAATCAGACAGAACCTCATCCTAGTGTGCTGCAGTGATGAACCACCATGCCTGGAAGACCCTTCAACCCTGTGGCCTGCCATTATTCTTTGTGTTTTAACTTTTTTTTTAATTTAAAGAGAAAACAAAACAAAACAGAAAACAAGGGAAGCAACAATACAAAATTGCAAAAAAAAAGAGATAAACTAAAATAAACACTAAAAAATCACTAGTTGACAAATTACATACTGTCATCTTAGAAATAGTTGTTCAAGTTACAGAATTAAAGCACAGAAAGTGGACATTCAAACCATGAGACTGCAAACAGTTCTGCTCAATGATCCAACAAAAACTTAGTAATATGGTTATCAACCCTACACCCTTATACATACATGCAGTCATATCCTTTAAAGCACTTTCTTTTCCACTCTTTTTTACATTAGTAATTACACATTTTGGGTTTTATTACTCATTGCCATTATTCTTTAATGCCAAAAAGATTCTTTTTTAAATAAAAATAATGTATTTCTATCTTATTGGGGCCATTGTATTTGTGGACTTATTTTTAACTCTAAATAAGTGCAACTCCGACATTTTGCAAAACTACCAGTGATCTGGATTTTAGAGTCAGATGTGAGGAGAGGGTTGTGATAAAGCATGACACAGGCATGGTGACTCAGCCTTTCACAAGGGTCCTCATTCACTAAGATTCTGGTTACCTTGGTGCAAACCTAAATGTTTACCTAACTTAAAAAAATTTTTTTTTTCCTAATTTGTGCTTGACTTGTAGTACACTAGTTAACTTTCAAGTACTCAATAAAGAAAGTTAGATACTCAGGAGGGAAATGATAATACTAATACAAGTCAGTTCTAAACCTCAAACTGCAGTTTAGTAAATTAGGTGTGTCATACATACCTGCGTATGTATATACACATACATAGATCTATGTGCATGCATATATAGTGGTAGACAAATACAAAGAATTTTTGAAACGATGATTTCTTTTCATATAAAAATATAATAAAAACATCTGAAATTTGAATATTTTATTCCATTTTTTCAGTCACTGACTCATTACAATTAGAAAATGTAAGTATTGTGTTAATATCTATTATGATAGAAATTTCATGTTATATCACTCTTTAGCCAAGTTCCTTAACATACTGAGTGTAAGAAAGATCCTTTAATTTGTGAATTAAGGAGATTGTTCCAGTTTAAAATCTAAATGCAACAGGAGAATACAGTGACTTAACCGCTTATGACTCTGGTCTCTCAGTTCTCAGCTTTGTCTATTAAAAATAATGACAAACCTTCAAGATTTCAAAGAAATCTTGCTCAAGAGGTTACTGAAATGTTTTCAAAGAGTCAGCATGATGGCCTTTATAGATTGTGAAGACAGTAATTAAAAAATAAGAATTCACTGCAGAAACATGAAAAAAGAATCCCAGCATGTTGTTCGTGGAAATGAGAATCTTTATTAATTTATAACTAACACATGGCATTTCTGTAACAGGATTCTGGGCTTTGAGTAAAGCAAATGTAGCTTACTGATAAAGTCTTTGGTCCCTAAGTAGTTGACATCATAAGTGAAATACACAAAATTAATAAATTGCTATTAAACTTGCCAGCTCTAGTCCCTCTCAAAAGCAGTTATCAGATGATGCTTACAGATATTGGTGGTTTTACTTCCAGCAGGGAATGAAGAGAGCAATTTGATTTTAACAAGTAGTCTTGATCATTTTTATTAATTAAATATACTGGATCATTTGCTGTATACAACATTTATTTTGTAGAAGTTTTTTTTTTTTACATTTTAATTATCTAAGAAAAAGTATTGAATTTGTTACTGTTCACTGAAAATAAACTCTAGAGTAAAACATTAAGAAAGACTTGGAATAGTAAAACGGGGATAATCTAAGTCTTTTTACGTTATGAGAACTCATTGGTTAGGAGAGCCGCTATTTGCTCTACGATTTCTGATTGTTCATCATTTTGTTTTCCACATCCTTTTGGCTTTATTTCCCTATTATGATTCTTACCACGATCTGCCTTAGTGTTATTATTTATGTGTCACCTGATTGTCTCACAGAGGAAAGAAATTCTCCAAGGGACAAACTCTGACTTAGCAACAAATCTACAGAATTTTGAGTCTTGACCTTACTTACTCATTGCTGTTTACTGAAAACCTACAACCTGCAGCCACTATTCCAGCAGCGTTGGCCAAGTATTCCCTCTGCCCCCGCTGCAAATTCTCCACACTTGCTGGTTAGTTAAACACACAAAAGCACACAAATTGGTTTAGAGAATAATTTCTATATTTTTATGCACATCTAAAAGAATCCTTAAGTTTTGACACTCATGCTAGTCTTCCTATCTATTCTAAAAAACTAAACCATCTAAAAACTAGATTTTTACATATTTTATGCATCATAATTTCTACAGCCACTTTACAGTATATCAATATTGGAAACAACTTTTAAAAACTGAATTGAAAAGAAATAGTTAAACAAAAACATGCTATAGCTCCTTAATGTTACATGTTCATGTAAAATCAGTGTTAGCAACCTTATGGTAAAATAGGAATAGGTTTTCATTTTTTTCTCCTGTTTTTGCTATTTTTAAAATGCTATATTAGTATTGTTCTTTTTAAAAAAAATAGTTTTCAAGTCATAAAAATAAACACATTTGAAATATGTAAGTATATTTTAAATATCTAAAGAATTAGAGTAGAATCTAAATGTTTCCTGCCTATATAAATGAACATAATGAAGTATTTTCAGTGAAGTTAAAAAAAGTAAATACTGTTTTTTATTATGAAACACTTTAAATCATAATTGTATTTGATCTTTTTAACAAATATACTCTCTTAAACAAAGAGTCAATATTGTCAGTATTAACTCAGGAGTTTATTTTTGTGTGGATTATTTCCTGCTCTCAAAGAAGCTTTTTCTAATGTTAGGTGAAGGGTGCAGACAAAGGCTAGAAAATCACCAAATAGCTTAAATCCTTCATGTTGATAACCTTGAGGAAATCTTCAAACATAAGATTCTAGGTTTATTTTTCTGTTTCTGTTACCTGTTTATTGATGGAGAGTTACACATTTTGTTTTTGTTACAAAGGTTTTTTTTATTTGTCTTTTTTGTTTGGTGAATAGATAATGTTTTGCTGCACACTTAGTCTATATGAGTTTCAATGCTTCTTTCTTATTCTATTCACTTGGGCTGTTTTTAAGTAGAGTAAGACTTGTTCTCAAAAAGAATATTTGCACTATAACAGTTCATCTGCTTGTTACACTTCACAGGTACAGATCCGGCTTGGCTTATCAATTAGTAACTCATTTCTCCCTTTATATTAAGTGTAATGGAATAAGGTTAAGGGCACAGGTTTCAGATTTTTAATATGTCAATATCTAGGCCTAGTGACAATAAAAAATACAGGATATAGGTTATTAAAAGATAGCCCTGAATTAGCTAGGCATGGTAAAGCATACCTGTATTCCCAGCATTCTTAGAGGCTGAGACAAGAGGATCACAAGTTTGAGCTGATATGGACCATTTATGATGTAGCTAGACCTCATCTCAAAATAAAACTAGGACAAGAGCTGCAGCTGTAGCTCAGTGTAAAGGTCCTGGATTCGGTCCTCAGTTCTGCAGTGAGTGAGCAAAGGAATGAATGAATAATAAATAAGTAAAATATATTCATATAACACTAGATACTAGAATAACTGAAAACAAATATTGCACACATTTTTAAAAGTAGTTCTTATAGACTTTTTATTGACATTAAAGATTACTATTGTATAATTTTAAAAATAGTGATACAAAATCATATATAATATACATTTATAATATATATGATAATATAATATATGCAATTTCATACATACATGTATCTGATAAATATATATATATCTGTTATATATCAGGTACTTAAAAATATTCAGTAGAAAATTTTATGAAAATTTTGTGATAACTCCATAAGATAATTATGTATCACCATTTTAGAAATAAAAATCACGTGAAATCAATCATGTACTATATCGTCAATGGATGATTGGATAAAGCAAATGTGGTATGTGCATTTGTGATGGAATATTGTTCAGCAATAAATTAAAAGGAAATTTTGTTATTTGTAACAACTTGAATGAAAGAGGAGAATATTACACTATGTGAAATAAACTAAACACAGAAGACAAATACTGCATGGTCTTTTTTATGGGTCGAATCCAAAAAAAGCCAAGTTCAGAGAAACAAAGGGTAAAGCGCTGTGTGGAAGAATCAGTATTGGGAAGATGCTGCTGAAAGGTACAGTTTTAGTCTTGCAGGAGGAACCCATTTGCAAACCCTGTTTCATAGCATGGTAACTGTGGTCAATAATGGAACCCATAGCATCTGGAAATTCAATAAAAAAAAATGGTCTGCAGTGATCACTTACAGATATTTGACTCTCTGTTGACTAAGTCATACAACTATATTTAACAGCATTTACATTTTATAGAGTAGTATTAATATCTAGACCTAATTTACAGTAAAAGAGAGGATGTTCACAGATTATGTGCAAAGAACATGACATTTTTTTATATGGGATTTGAACATCCTTGCATTCTGATATCTGAGGAGGGTCCTGAAACCAACCCCCTCACTCAGACACCAAAGAATGACAGTGCTATATCGTGTGCCTGACATTAAGATGTAACCATGTGAGGAGATAAATATTTTAATTAACTTGATTGAATTAATCATTACAGTATCAATATCAAAGCATCATGTTGCGTACCTTAATTTTCTACAGGTTTTGCTTTTCAATTTTGTTGTTGTTGAACAAAAGAAATGAAGATCTGAAGTTTAGCAAGAATAAATGTGTTCAATGCCATCTACTATACTAGCAAGTTGCAGCATCTAGGTTTCATTTCAAAGCTTATGACTTCATAGTCAAAGGAGCATTTCAAAATTGGTTTGCCTGACTCATAATCATAGATTTGTTTAGCATTGTACATTCAATGTGTAGAAACACACCCACACCCACTCACCCCCCCCCCCACACACAGCTTTTTATGTAGAGGTGTATAGCTTAGAGAGCACCATATCATAACTTCCTCCTTTTCATCTTGTACCTTAATAATTTGGTTTTGCATTTTGTTGAAGTATATTCACCTTTTCCTGTCAGAGCAACAGGAAAACAAACTTCCTCTTTCTAGGAGTGGCTCAAATATTTGGCCAATTGTCATCAGAAGAAAACATCTGAATATCAATTATGGAAAAATATAAATATAAATTATGGAAAAATAGTTTCTGTTTTACACAGAACAATCTGGCGTTGTAATAGGTAACTCCAAACTTTTTTGTTCAGCTTAATTTATTTACTTATGCTGAGGTCTGTTTTCTAACTAACACCATAACAGACTCACATGAGTATTACTGTTCAGAATAAATTATCTTACAGGGAACATGGTAATGTGTGCAGGTCAGAAAAGAAGAGTTCTGGGGTTGCATTTGGAGGAAGTCCCTGCCCCTATGCTCAAATACTCTTGTTTTATGACCCGTTAGAGCAGAATTATGGCAGGATGTTAAACCTTCAGAGTCGAGCCTTTGTTACTTACTCCACAGCTCTAAATACTTGCTGAGCGCTGCGAGCCAGCACTGTGCAAGGCAAGATGGATATGAACAGGGCAGGAGACAGGGAAAGCCTGTGTTTGCGTTTCTATTTGTCCAGTTGAAGCTGTAAACTTAGCACCTCAGCCTACTCATTAGGCTTTTCTGTTTAAATACCTAAAACGTTTCCCAAACTGAAATTGTCTGCTTCTGTTTCTCATCTCGCCCTTTAAACGGAACAACGACAATCAAACCACAACCACACAAAACCCCAAAACCTAAAAATGAAAACAGAACAAAACACCTCTCCCTCTAAGGGAAAAAGAAAACTGGAACTAAAATGTATCTTTTCCCACATTTAAGTTTAGAACTATTCTATCCCATCACTTGGGATACAATCATTCGAATCACCCTTGACTTTTGTCTCTTTCCTACTCTAACCCAGCAATGAATTCCCAGAGTGCTGCCTCATAATCTGTTCGGAACCCTTTTCTTTCACTGGAAATATCACCTTGGCCCTTGGCCCAGCCACCAGTAATGATGTCCCTGGTTTTTCCCTCAGTCTCTTAGATGAATTCTCTGCTGTAGTATGTGCTTAGCCCAGCATTCAGAGTGACCCTTTTAAAATATGAATCTTGCGACACTCCTTCACTCAAAGCCATGTAACAGCTGCCTGCGTTTGCTGAGAACTGAAGCTAGGGTCCTCACACTGACCCACTGCGCTGTGCCTGCCCTGTGCTCATCTCTAACTCTCACTTCACCCTCTCTAATTCCCTGCCCCACCTCCAACCCCAGTTCAATTTCATTGCAGCTATTGCTGGTCTCATTTGGGGAATTTATACTCACCAGTCTGCAAATCATCCCCTACTAAGTTTCCATGACTGTCTCAGCTACCTGCTCAGCACCTGTACAGTGTATTTGGACTTCGGATAGGTGCTTAATGCTGACTTTAAAGGAGGTCCTTCTTAACCACCTCATCAAAAGCCCATATCCTTTTCAACTTCAGTTCTTTATTTTTCTCTACTGCATTTATCACCATCGGAGAAACTACGTGTTTAAACTATTCTGTATTTCCTAATAATTCATACGATTCATGAAAACAGAGATTTTAACTCTACTTTCATTAATTCAGCATATAGTAAATGCCCAAATATTTTTGGAAGGTTAAATCAATAAATCCCTGCATGCCCAGAGGAGCTGCTGGCTGGCCGCCCTTCTGAGTGGAGATGTGATGTTTTACTCGGTGACATCTTGGATTGTGTTGGCAGGGGAGAGCATATCATGTTACTTGTTGCAGCCACCTCAGGTTGCTAAAGTACATTCTCTAGTAATTCTTTCAAAGAGGGTAAACAGGAACAAAAGTCTTCTGAATTTGTCAGTATAAAAAAAAAGTTCTTGTTTTTCGCTCAAAATCAAATATCATTTTGGCTGTTTTATTACTCAAATACCGTTAAAAGATATATTTTTAAAAATTTAATGAAGATCATCACAGCTTTTATAGGAGTTTTTTATTTGTTTGTTTTTTAACTGGAGAATTAACCCAGAGGTTTTGCACTGAGCTATGTCTCCAGGCCCTCTTTATTTTTTGAGACAGGTGTCACTAAGTTTCCCAGGCTGGTCTCAGACTTGTGATCCTCCTGTTTAGCCTGTGAGTAGCCAGGATCTCAGCTTGAGGGGAGGGTGTGTCATCATGTGTCACCATGAGAATCTTTACAATAAAGATTTGTCATTTAAAAATCAATATGTCAAGTAATATATCTTCAATTTTGAATGATAACTGGATACAGACGCTGTCAACTGATAAGAGAAACAAGATAATTACCTGACAGTGTTACTCATCTAAAAGGACAATGATTTTGTTCCATAGATAGATAGATAGATTCAGGATATATAAATATATATATATAACAGAAGCAGAAAGTGAATCCATTATAGAAAATTGAGCATGCTATTTGTTTGGATGGAACTGCATACCACACGTTTCTTTGTAGTAGAGACCAAGGCACTCTTTGAAAGGAGATCTATTCCATCCAAACGACATGGTTCCAGGCAGGTACATTTATGCCATAGTACAAAGTTAGGGAACAGCCTTCAAGACCACCCTCATTTCTGACATCACATGCAGAGTTCATGTACTTCTAAGGCCATACTCAGATTTGCTAATTTGCTGAAAGGATTTGCAGAGCCCACTGAAAGCTGTTAAGCTCATGGTTACAGTTTCTTACTATGAAAGGACTCATGAGGCCAACTCCGACTGAGAGAGGTCCAGATGTGGAGCTTCTAATCATGCATCCCCAGTGGAAACCTGGGTACTGTTGATTCCTCCTGGAGACAACGTGGGAACATTCGTAGGCTATTACCACCAGGGAAGCTAACTGGAGCCTTGATGTTCAGAGCTTTGTAGTATTTGATCCCATTGACATTGTTGGTCACCTACGTGGCTGAACTCAGTTTGTAGCTCTCTCAGAGGTCAAGCTAATAATGTGGGATGGGACGCAAACTCCCATCAGAGATTATACTGTTAGCATTGGCCAGTTGATTTGCTGTAAGATTACCATACTAAAAACAGAAGGAAAGAAAGAAAGAAAGAAAGAAAGAAAGAAAGAAGAAAGAAAAACTTAGTGCTTGAGCCCACACCTCTATTTGAGTAAAGTTAAATTCCGTATTATACCCAAAGCTCTATTTGGAAAAGAAGAAGATTCCTTCCAGGTTTAGCATTCTTTCATTCCCATTCTAGTGTCTCTGTTTGCTCAGAACTTTGATCATCTTCTATAATATAGTACCTTTTATTTTGGGAATTGCTGGAGACCACTACTAAGCCTCTCTGAGTAGGGTTTAAATTTTACTAATTGGCTTTCTATGTTTATCTGTGAGTTTGTCCTAGGACTTGGCCCCTTGCCTGGTGATGGGAGCAGATTCGTAGTAAGTGAACCTCTATGAATCACTGGTCCTGGCTGAAATTTGTAGTAGTCTGTGAGGCCAGAGATACCTCAAATAGCAAGATAAGGCCACAGCTGTGGATACTTGGCTCCAACTCCAATTAACAAGATAGAAATTGCAGATGGAGGTATTTCACTCCTTCAGTCTCAATCCTACCATAAATATTATCCTGGAGGAAAACTGAAAAGCCATTCTGCCTCTGTACTTCCTGCTTGCTTATCCCATATAAGCCCTAGACTACCAAAGATCAGGGGCTGATATTTCAGAAATATTTCCAATCAGTGCCTGTTGACCTAAATAAATCTGCCTCCAAATCCTGGGTATAGTTTTGGTGTTTCTGTTTGCTGTTGCAAAATCTCCATAGAGTTTTAAAATAACAAAAATAAAACTATCTATCAAATTGACAAAAAGCAAGAAATCTGATAATACCAATGTTTGTGTGAAAGTAGATGATGTAAATTTTTGTATTTTATGTTTTTAAATGTCCACTTAGGAAAAAAATTACAACTCAACAGTTCTATTTCTAAGTGTATAAGTCAAGAACTTCCTACACATGTGTCCTGCAAGTCAAATGTAAAAAGCGTCAAAGCAGCTGGGTTTATAATAACAAAATTCAGTAAGCAAGTAAACAGAAAAAAACAAACAAATTGGAAACAGTCTCCATGAATGTTGGGTGAATTAAGAGGTAAATATACTCATATAATGTAATATTCTTTAGTAATGGAAAGAAATGAAACCAAAAAGAAACAGTTGGGTAAGTCTAAAACAGTAAAGAGAATAAAACCAATTACATAAGATGATAAAATATGATGTCATTTATTTAACTTCCAAAAACACATGAAGTAACTCATGGTTCTGTGATAAATATGTTTGTGCTGCAACCATGAAAACCAAGAGAATACTCTGCAGAAAAACAGCGTAGATGTTAAGGACCTTGTAGCTACATCCACATCCACTCAGAAGGCAGTCAGTAAATATTAAAGGATGGCAATTATGACATTTATGCTTACGTTTGTTTCTATTGTGATCTTTAGGCTGATAATACTCTGTTGTCTTGTTTCACTACTTAAGCAAGATTGAACTGCAATGAGTCAGGATGTTTTTCAGTTCAGTCACTGTAAGTCTCACGATTAATTCCACATGAAGCACAACTTGCTTTCAGTTCACTACATTTTTGCACCTGATCTTTTTATTAGAATCCATGCATATTCTTTAAACACTTTTAAACTAGCAACTTCAATGAACTTAATCAGTATTAACTCATTGCTTCCCAGAAAACTTTGAAAGAGGTTGTTAATGTTTCTATTCTAGCATACATATAACATTTTATAAAATCATTTACTTGGAAGGAAATTAGTGATAAGTTTCCATGGGGGCATTTCCTAGTTTTTAGATATGAAATACTAATCTTTGCAAATACAGCATTTACTTTGTTAAAAAGTGTTACCATTTTCTTGCCAAGGAAATTGGATGTTATATAATAAAATTTAGAAACATTTTAATCTTAGTTTACTTTCTTCTGCTATAAGAGATTATCACAAACTGACTAAATTATTATTATTAAACTGACTAAATTATTATTATTATTATTAAACTGACTAAATTATTATTATTACTATATTATTATTAAATTGACTAAATTATTAAAAATGAAAATTCATTTGACTCTTGTTTCTTGAGACTGTCCAGTCAAAGATGGACCTTTGTGTCAGTTCATAACGAGGCAGAAGGAGTGGCACAGTGAAAAAATGGGAAGAAGTGGTGCGGTAAAGAATCCAACTCTCTCTTCAATGCTTACCCACTCCTGCAGACACCTGCTTGCATGACATAAACATCTATTTGCCCATGTTTAAACGCCGCAGAAAGGCTCCATTTATTAATATTATTATAATAACGATTAACACTCAACATGAATTTCAGAAGGGACAAAGAGTTATTTAAACATTCAAAAATGTTTATCTCTAATATAGATGCATCATATCCCAAAGCTAATTTTTTCCTGGGACCCATACACGCATATCCAGTGGCTAAGAAGAACACAGATTTGACATTCAGAAAGTCTACATTTGAACCTTGATTTTGTGGTTTACAAGTTCTATGGTCCTGGCAACCAAGTTTTGATTTTGTTGAATATAAAGACAACCTCAGTTTCACTGTTTTTGCTAAAATATCAACTGGGATAATGCATAGCAAACACAATTTCAATAATGGTAGCAATTTTTAAACATTGCTTCATGATGGTACTGTCAATAGAAATGTGAAATACTTTTTTTTCCCATTGATAATACACTGAGTAAATAAAAACATAAGAAAACTCAATTTTAGATACAAAACTTGCTCTTCTGTGAAGAAATAAAATGTAGCTGAAAGATTGTGTCTAGACCAGAGCCAGACAAAATTGTCTGGTAGATAAATTTAATCTCCCTTCCAGCATCCATTTGTACCATTCCTTTTGTAGGGCTTTTATTTCTAGCCTTAACACTACCCACCTTTCTCTGCATCTGATCTATGGGATTAGAACATCATATACTAAAATAAACAATATGCATTTTTACCTTAGTAATAATAACTGAGCCCTAGTAAAGATATTTAAATTATGTCAATGCACAAGGGAGACAATCTCTTCAGTTGAAATATTAAAGCTAACCACATGAGTAGAGGACAGGGTATCACTTGGAAATGCTTGTTAGAGCTCTTCTTTTGCCTCAAAAGATCACACACACACACACACACACACACACACTTCTTTTGGATTGTGTTGATCGATTTGTAAAGCTAAGCCAGTCTGCTTGAGAAGTAAAATGTGACTCTCTTTAAGGTTTAGACTATGTTCACTTAAAATAACTTCCCCCAATGTTTTCCTCCCTATTTCTCCTAAAAGTGGTAGCAAATTGCATCAGCTGTTATTGTCATAACCTCTCACAGTGACCTGCTAAGTCTGAAAGAGACATCACCAGCTTGGTGTGTGCAATTTTTTTTTACCTGAACTGTTTCAGAATCCCTTCTGCCTGCAGATTCCCCCTGGTGTTGCCCTGTGTTGTTTCACTCTGCCATTCACTCCTAAAGGTAATGCGGGTCGGAAGAAGAAAAGTCTTCTGACTGCCTGGATTGACCTTCCACAGTGGGCAGGGTGGGGCTGTGCTCTGCCATTCTGCCCCGCTTTTGTGTACGGTGTCCTCTTCTGGACAGCCTTCTCAAAGGCCATTTCAAGAGCTGATGCACTTTGTTTTTACTTTTCTCACACCATATTAAACATATTTTTATCACAGCAAGTCTATATTGCACATCAAGTGTGCATTAATTGTTGCACAAAAAGTGTGAGTTACCACTTCCTGGGCTTTGTCTAATTCATCTCTCAGAGACTAACAGAGGAGGTTCTTCATGTGTCATGTTGTGAGCAGAGGAGAGATGGACTGACTGTACACTCATCAAAGCAGACTTTCCTTCTCTAATTTTGACATGTATCATATACATTTATCTCTAAGAGGCCTTCTTGAAGGCTTGAAGCCTTCTTAAAGGAACATTTCCTCAATGTCAATAGCTGTTAATAAAAGGAAGCAAAACAGAATTAATCAAAACTTTCTGTCTTTTGAGTAGTTGGATCTTTAACTCAGACATGGATTTTGGTCTATCGTGTTTCATTGGAAATAACAGAAATTTTAAGCAGTGAAAAAGTCAATAGGGGCCCGGAACCTCCACCGTGGGCCCGCCCTGCCACCCGGAACTCAGCGGAAGCCTGAATCAGGGGTGAGCTGCCCGGAACCTCCACCGAGGGTCCACCCTGCCACTGGGAACAAGAGGAGGCCCGCCTAAGACTGAAAACTGCCCTGGACTACTTCAGCTGGGTCCACCCTCCCACCTGGAACATCAGAAGGTCTCAGCGGGATCCAGTTAGTGTGAGAAAATTTGGAATTTTGCTCCCAGGTGGTGAACTTTGGACTACACCGGATTGACTGTATCAATGTGGTGAGTATACCCCTAAAATAGAGGGGATAAATAGGGCCAGTAGTAAAACCCCCTACAACTAACTGTATGACTTTCTTGTGTCTGAAAATAGTGTGTGTGATCCCCTCCTACACATAGAAAACACCAGGCAGAGTGAAAATGACAAAACAAAAAGCAAAATGCAGTCTCAAACATATAGTTCACCAGAAGCAAGTATAGGAGACATTGAAATAGAGGACCCCAAAAGTAACACACCAGGAATCTCTGAAAAGATAGCAAGTGAAATAAAAAACCAACTGCATCAGGCTATAGAGGAAATCAAATTAGAAGTAGTCTCCCATGTAAAGATGGAAATAACAACTTTAGTAAAGGAGTTGTTTAATGCAGCTAAAGAAGAACTAGAGAAAAAAGTACATGAGCATGGGAAACTGGTCAAAACTTTGAACGAACAGTATAGAAAACAAGCAGAATTCATGAAACAAACTCAAAGAG
>PVLA01005978.1:0-133884 GCA_004027455.1 Hydrochoerus hydrochaeris
GCAGGGACTGCCACTCCCATAAATGATAAGGAAAGCAATGTAGGGAGTGGCCTAATAATCTCACACATCTCTTCCTCCTGCGGACTACATCGGCTTGCATTTCCCGGGCTGACTCAATGTCAAGATTAAAATGTTAATTGATACCTATTGCCCTGAACCTGGGGCCATTCCTGCTTGGGGTTGAGGTTAAAACCTATTGTTTAGGATTATTCCTGCCTGGCCCTAAGCCTGGGGCGCTTCCTGCTTGGGGCTGGGGGTGGCTGCCAAAGGTTAGCAAATATATATTCCAGCTTCTAAAAAATAAAGCGGATTCAGATTCACTCACAAACTGGTGTGCAGTGTTTTCTGTCTCTCAATCGCCGACTCCCTGACCACCTTTGGGAAACCCTAGCCCTGCCGCAGCTGGACTCCAGCACACTTTAATTGTTGTCTTGGGTTCATTTTAGTTATGTTAAAAAAAAAAATACTAGGACGGCACTGGGCAAGAATAATCTGGGTTTTTTTAATTTTTATTTTAAAGAGAATAAAACCTAACAATGTGAAACAGAATAAAGCCAATAAAAACAAAGCGGTGAAAGAGGTACAGAACTTCAAAACAGGGCAATAGGAAACCAACGATGGCTACCATAATGTATCTTGTTATCTTCACAATAGTTGTCCAATCCATCGGACATAGTACAATCAAATGAAACAGAACAGAATAAGACCAATCAAAATAGAATATTAAATAAAACAACACAATAAATCAGAACAAAACTAAACAGTGAAAACAATATTGGATTTCAAACTCAAGGCAGAAGCAAACCCCGCACAGTTGCTACGCTGCATACTGCTATTCACCTCCTAGGTGCTCTGACTGCCGGCTTAGGCTGCAAAGTCAATCAAGCGACACAAGCATTCAGTTGCTCCTGTACCTCAGTTGCCATCACTCACCTGTCCTCTGAAACAGCTGGTTGCTCATGAAGCAGGGGACTTCTTTGGTCAGCTCACATGAGGGGCAAACTGGCTCCTCTCTTCCTGGGCTCTCCATGGTTTGTGCAGTTTATGGGAAGGGAGAAGTCACACGGGCCCAGGAAGACAGAAGCCAGTTCACCTCTCCTGTGAGTTGGCAGAAACCATGTTGGGTCTGGGAGGAGCACAACAAGATCTTAAAGGTGTCTCTTTGATTTAATAGGAAGGTGGAAGTTCTGGGGCCAAAGGGAGAGAGCATGGAGGAGGTCACTAGTGTCAGACCTGGACGTTTCTATCCATCCACATGGTGGTCCTCTCTGCTTTTACCAACAAGGCTGGAACTTGCTGGAGTCCACGGGTGAGGGCTCATGGACAGTGACCCGCTGAGGATGTCAGGACCTGACCTGACACCGTGGCTCCTGAGCTATCCGGCAGCCGCTCCTCACAGCACTGCTGTTAATGAGATCACTGCTACATCCGCTTCTCTGACAGGGATGATTTATTTGTGGCAGAACTCTCCCTGAAACCATTAGAACTCCTTGCTTTTTGTTTTCAGTTTTGCTGCTGTTGTGTAGGAAGAGCATGAAACAAGCTATGTGGAAGCTCGTATAATGTGTCAGTGCGACAAAGGTGGCTTGGTTCCCTTCATGAGAAACATGACTCTGGGCAGGGCTAGGAAAGGAGGAAGGCAAAGGACATAGGACACAACCCTGTCCCCAGGGGGCCATCAGTCCAGTCAGACATGGAACTGAGACAAAGTGAGGCAGGCACGCACACCTGACCAAATGATACCATACAAAAGACAGAAAAGTCAGGAGGAGAGAATATTAGTTCAGAAGAGAGTATTAGGATTCCTCAGAAGAACAATCAATAGGATAAAGAGATAGATAGATGCATAGACGATCATTAGATAGATAGGTAGATAGATAGATAATTACAGAAATTGGCTCCTGAGACAGGCTCCTGAAATACAAAGTCCCACGACTGCTGTCCACAGCTGAAGGCCCAGGAAAGCCTGTGGTGTAATGCAGACCACTCATGCAGGCCTGGGAACTAAGGTGCCTCACGTAGGGTGTGTGGAATCCGAGTTTAAGACCCCAGCATTGGGAGCACCAATGCTGAGAGCAGGAGGAGACGGAGGTCTAAGCCCAACAGAGAGTAAATTCACCCTACCTCTGCCTTTTTGGCCTGTTCAGGGCCAGAGTGTCAACAGATTGGGGAAAGCAGATTTCATTACTCACCCTCATGATTCAAATGCTGATCCCTTCCAGAAGCTCCCTCCCAGGTTCACCTGAGAGAAACAGTGCTTCTCCAGGTATGCGGGCGTCTTCTAGACCAGCCAGTGCACCCAGCCGGAGAATGGTCTCTATCCAAGCAGAGCCCCTGAACCTTGGCTGCACCCAGAGGTGCAGACAGGACAGAGGCTGCACAGCTGTCTCCCAGGAGTGCCCTGAAGAAAGGGAGGAATCCAGACCACTCTATCAACACCCATGCTCTCTCAGTGGGGAGGGCGCTGAGATCTCTCTAGAAACCCTAGTGAGGGGAGGCACTCTTGCCCCTACACCATCAACACGTGTAGAGCAGACACCCACACCCTAGGCAGGCAACCACACCCTGACGGGTACTGTATTAAAAACTTGCTGATAAGGGCTAGAAGGAGATTCCACCACTGAGGGCTGACAATGTACAGAGAGGGTAAGGTCTGCCCTTCGTGAGGTTTTCCATCATGTGACAGCCCAAGCACCAAGCATCTTCCTCCACAGATAATCCAAAATCTTTCCAGAATGTGTCCTTGGACCACACCCCAAATTGAGAGCCTAATCTTTTGACACTGGTTTACTTGAATTACCATCTCCGGATGGCTGGATTAGGATTTACTTCTAAAGAATTATGCTTGCCCAGGTCTGGCACTAAAGTTCAGTAAAAGTAACTTAAGAAGATGGATTATTACTGTGAGCACCCAAAGGGCAGTGTCTCTACCCACCTCTAGGTACCACCCCACATTGTCTGCATGTAGCAGACCGTCCTGCGAGTTCCAGAGCTTCTGAGCGAGTCTGTAATTAAGCCATTTGATGCTTCCCTGGCCAGACCCCCCTTACACTGTAAAGCAGCAGGTGATTTCGCCACACACTTTTTCTTCTGTCCTCAAATAATCTCTCTTCATTCTAGGCAGCTTCCCATCACTTGTTTGAGACTCATACTTCTCTTTTTAAATAATTAAATTTCATTCCTGGATCTCATGGAATTCATACAGGATTACTAAGATATAACAGACGGGAGCCACTTTTTCTGGACAATTACAGAGAATGACCTAATGAATGATAACCAATTGGAACAAGGACCCAATCGATCCATTATGGGGAGAAACATAACTAAAGCAAGAACTCAATATCCATGCTGTGGGGGTGCTGAGAAATACAGGAAATTTAAAACATTTTTATCAATATCAATTTTGGCATATACATATGTGTTCAGCGTTTGGATCTTATCCGTTCCAATTAGTTTTGAACCAAATAGTTTCAGCCATCTCAAGAACCTTCTGAGAGGAAGTGGGGAGGGTCTAAATGTTAAAAATCATCACTTTTATGGATTTGTGCTGGAATCATTTCAGGAATAATGCAGTTTCACAGCTATAATTCAAACTAGGTTTTAGTCTGTTGGTTTAACTGCAGCATATTTAAAATTTAGAAGTTTTTATAGTGCTCAATCCCATGTGATAATAGTTAAAAACCTTGGAGAAAATTCAATTACAGTACAGGAGAGATTTTTCCTTTTTCTTCTTCTTAAAAATGGACTTCATTTGGAAACCAGCTAAAGAAATAGCCACTGCCAAATTTCCAACCCAGTATCTATAAAAATGGAGATTATTAACCCAGAAACGCTAGAGGGATGTGTAGATTACTCAGCATGATACAGAAACACTAAAACACTAATTCTCAGAGCGTAACTTTCGCTCAGGTAAAATATATCCTGGTCTTGACATAGTGCTAAATATAACACATGGAGAAGTCAGTGTGCAAATTCCTATAAATGTGCGCACAATCAGAAAGTATGCAAAAAGACCCAATGGCACCAAGGACCCAAGGTCTTATCTTTCATCCTAAAGAGGACGGGGACCGCAGGACGCTGATCTTAAGGGTGACCCCCCTCTCCGGGGTACCCATGGCCCTGTGAAAAAGAACACGGGTGACTGGCTCCAGGCGTGGCGTGGCTCCCCTGTGCTCCTGTCTACAGCCTCTAATTTAATGAAGGTCATTCTTTCAGGCTACTCAGAGAGGAACAGAGGAGGAGGTGAGGTAAGGGGCAGAGAGTTTCATCCAAATTCCTCTGGCCTGAGAAAATGAGACCCACAGAAATAGTGGCTCTCCCCAAACCAGAGCGCTAATTCACAGAGGCACCCAGACCCCAGCCTCTGGCCCCCATGTCCAGGAGCCCTCACTGCCCCAGGAGCAGGGTACACTTTCTCTCCTGCAATGAGCGCCCTCAATCCGGACCTTCTCTTCTCCAGGTTTTGGCGGTCTTTGGCTAACTCAGCGGGCAGGAGTCAAAAAAGGATGCAGCCACCACATCTGAACAGTGAAGAAGGACTCTCAAGCCAGCCGGGTTTGCACTCAATTGAGAAACAGGATTCTTGTAGAATTCGGCTGAGAAGCAAGTTGAAGTGAGTCGTGTTTATTATCGTCCGCCTCGGAGCCTCTGCATGCAGCGCTTTGTGGCTACACATGAATTATGCACCGCGGCTTGTTTGCAAACTGGGGTGTGGGAGAGAATGAGGACTGCACCAGGCAGCAGCGTGGCAGGTAATTCCGATCCTGTGGGTCCCCAGCCCCTGCAGCAAGTACCTGCAGCCTTCAACTGTGGTCTTGCAGTTCCTACAGGGAGACAGCCATTAAATGGATTATTTCAAAATCAAATATTCAAGGAAGGATAGGGCAAACATGACATATGCCATCGACTTGTTTACTGATTAACAAAACCAACATTCCTTTTCAGAGTTAGGATTCCAGCAGGAAAAATGCATGTTTATGCAAATCAGCTTTCTGCCAAGGGCTCTGATTTATTTCAAAACCATGAAGATTCCATTACTCTTGGCAAATTTTAGGAATTTTCTTTAAGGGAATCATTCGTTTGCTGTTCTATTGCACAACTCCCTGACTGCGCTGTGTGTGCACCCTTACGTGTTCTGCTTTAGTCTTATAGGCTCTCATTCCATTTTTATTAACTATTTTCATATGAAAACTTATTTTTTATTTTTAGGGATACTTTGATACTTTTTTCAGGTTTAAATAATGTAGTTTAAATCAATTTTTAAACATATACATGTGTCTCACTAGGTATGGTATTAAAAATTTAAAGGGGAGAGCAGCTATAACACAAATTTGTTTGGATTCCATTAAAACCGTGTATGTGAAATGCGCTACCTCGAGCAGAGTGCCTGGGCTAGAGCTGTGTAGCAGGGCTGCCCGGGGTCCCGTGAGATTTAAGCTGGTTTGCTCACAGCCCCCAAATAGCACTGGTCTCCTGCACATGCTGAGAGCCCCCAGGTGGATCAGGATGGAACTGATCTGCTTGATACACCAGGGGCCGCTGCTCACAGCAGCAGACTGTGGGCCGCACTTAATTCCAGACAGTGTTCCTTCTGCACGGCCAGGAAGTTCCACGCGGGTCACCGTCTCAACTGTACGAATCCGGGAAGGATGGAGGAACTTTTGAATTCCCTGGTTCAGCATGGCAGGCTCTCTGCTTTTGACATTCTAGGCTAGCCCTGATTTCTAGTTCCTGAGACCAAGAAGTAGAGAAGTCAGCTTTATCAGACTCCTCACCAAATAGACGGGCATCTGAGAATTGTGGGAAACCAACGATCAGGCTAGTTATCCTAGGGAAACAGAATTTCAAAAAGACAGTACTAAGGTTTAGACTTTGCCTCCTGCTTTTAACCCCAAACAGAGAAGCCTGAAACATTATCATGGGCTTGGTGCTTAGTGAAATGCGCGAATGACCCAGCTACGTGTCTTTATTAAGACCTGTCACATGGCTTACCCTTCCTGGGAGCCTGCCTTAGGATGGGTGAGAACAGTGCACATCACTGTGCAAGCAGCGCTGATGTCTGCTAAGGATTTATTTACGTAATTCCTCAGCTATGTGGGATAAAGTCTCCTTGACTATGAACGTCCACCTGTGCAGTGGGGAAAGTATATGAGCAAAAACTCTGGCGGATGTTTAGATTAAAAACATTACTGTAAAAGATGCATCACCATTAATGCTGCTGAAAATCCTCCCTCTTGCTTGGAACACTTGTCCCATCCTTCTTAGCACCTTCTAAAGCCCTTCTGGAAGTCCTCTTCCCTGAGTGTCTTTAGTTGTGCTGGCGTGGTTGTGTCACTACCCTGGATCCATTCTAAAGGTTTACAGCAATTTCTGTCAGATGACAACGTGGCAGTGTGACCTTATCCACCTTAGTCACTGGATCTGGCACCTCACAACTTCTGGCTTTTCCAAAAGTCAAAAAGACCGTGACAAGTAGAGATTCAGGACACCGAGGCAGCTACCACAGCACAACTGAAGATACTCGGGAATAGAGGCTTCCAGAACTGCTGCAGAAAGTGACAAGATCAACAGGACATGTGTTCCAAGCAAGGGGGCAGTATTTCATGGCCATGTGTCTCTTTTTAATTTAAGCATGCACCGTAATTTCCAATCATACCCCATAAGCATACTTGCTCCTCCTGAAGGCACCCCAACCTCCCCACCCCCTCTCCTCGGCCTTGCCAGAGGTTCTGGGGAGAGCAGACCATCTCTGTAGCCTGGGCAAAAACAGGACTGAGAATCCATAGACTGAGACAGATTGTAATCTCATATCATCGCTAAGGAGTTGCTAGGCGAATAGTGCAAAGCAAACAGAAAGAATAAAAGTATTCATTTTGCTTCCAACAGAGGAAAACAAAAGTTAGCTCCTTGGATATGAGAAACAAAGGAAGGAAAGGAAGTCATCTCCTCTGCGTTCATTTTCTAAATAGAGTTTGACACTCATTTGCCTTTATTATTATCATCATCGTTACGGTATTGTTCAGGTTTCATTTTGGTTTGGTTATGTTAGAAAACACTGAAGGTCTGACATTATACTAAGGGAAGTAAGTGAAACACAGGAGGAAAAAGCTGAATGAGCTCACTTATCTGTGGAATCGTTTTTAAGAAGTCAAATATAAAGATGGAGAATGAAACAGTGGGCTTCCAAGGTCTGGGTAGGGAAGAGAAAATGGGGAAACAAAGGCCAAAGAAAACAAAGTAGCAAATACACCGAGTGAACAAATCCAACTACAGCATTTCATTTGCAAAGTGAAGGTAGCAGTTAATAACCACGTATTGTTCACAAATTGTCATAATGTCTAGGATGTCTGTGCCACCCCCTCCAAGTTGATTTTTACCTCCTTGGGATCAATACTACTTTTGTGGTGAAGCCTGCTACATGCGTTTCTCTTGTATGAATGATATGCTTATGTTCTACTGATGGTAGAAAACTTTCTCCTTTAAGAACAGTGTTTCCCAGTTACGTAAGGGAATGTTTGGACTCACTTAGGGGAAAATAATTTAACCACTCAGAAAAGGAGCCTCCAGTTAGCAGAAGAGGAGTTAGCAGTTATCACTGTTTGACTCTGGACTTTGAAGAGGTTCAAATTTCTTAGAGGGGTGAGAGGAAACCCTAGGGGCGATAGGGTTATGGGAAGGCAGACTTCTCCAGGAGCAGACAGTCCTGTCGCTGAGCAGGTCACTGTCATGTTACTCCACGTTTCCAAGCCCTGGATGCCTGAGGCAGCAAGAGCAAGAGGGGAGGCGAGGGATAAAATGGGCCGGTGGCCCAGAGTGGAGCTTTGCAGGAATGACTGGGGACAACTGGTCCTCCTCCCGGTGAGGTTTAGCAGCACCGAAAGGAAAACCAAGCTTTGCCTGTGTCCGAATTTTGTATGTAACTCTGACAAATGCTTACGAACTTAACCTTAACCAAACGCCATCCTTCCTTCACTCATCCTCTCGACAAATATTTATATGCCAAGTGTTCATGAGCAGTGCAAATGCAAGGTCAGCAGGATGGACTGTGTCCACCCCAGAGCCCAGAGCCCGTGGTGTGTAAAGTGAGCGTGCCCTTGGTCCAGTGTCAGCTCCAGCTTGCACTCACGTGGTCTCCCACCAGGAGACATCCACAGCACGGTATTTCTCAGGAATAAACTCACCTTGGAGACCGAATTTCACCTGTAGTTCCAAATTCATTGTTTCCGAGGGGCATAAGCAAGCAGCATAATGTTGAGCTGCTACCTAAATTAAGGTCCCTCGTTTCGCTCTTGCCCAAAAAAATCAGCGATTATCATTAAAGAAACAATTGCTTTGTTTAGCAAGACCTGCCTTGAGTTAACCTGTTCCCATGTCCGCTCCTCACTGGAAAGGCCTCTGCGAGGCCTGTGCGTAATGAGTCCTTCTGCTCTGGCACCTTGAAGAACAGACAGGCAAGAAGCACAGAGCCTAAGGCCCTGTAGTTCCTCCTTCCTTTCTCAGGACTTCTGATCCCAAGGAAATCGAGTCTGGGTGTGCAGTACTAGGAACAGGCTCCCTCTAGCATCTGGGGCAGAGTTGTCTGGAGAATGAGTGGGAGCGGAGGATGGCCTGAAAGATGGGAAAATCACGCGTGAGAAGTCTCTGTAGAAGTCTTCCCAGTTATTAAAGGTATCACACCAGCTTCATAAAGTGTTTCAGGGGCACTTGTCCCGATCTGTGGACTTTTGGCAAACTGGTCTCCAAGCTTGAGGAGGACACTGACTTTGAGCATTCTGAGTCCCTACATGTAACTTCCAGCTCAGCTACCATATTGCAGAAGAGCTTGGGGTGCAGGGAAATGCTGAGTCTTCAGAGACTCCTAACCACTGGCTTTCTGCCTTCTCGGCACTGGATGCATTTCCCACTGTGGTCACAAGAAACAAGGCCACAGTGGAAAAGACACAAAATGAAAGTGACACTCTTTATTTGCCTCTTAGTAAAGTTCCAGAATTCTATCAGACCTTTAAATTCCTGGATCAAAGAAGATATAGACAAAGATAGATATCTCATTCAAAGACCAAAGTGTGTATATGTGTGTGTAAATGAATCTCATGTGTAATGTATATATAAATATGTGTGCATAGATGTTAGTCACTTCATAAGAATGTGTCCAAGATTGACTGTTTCACCTCAATAAATTTCATCATCTTATATTTTCCAAAGATGAGTACAGAGCTTCCATGAAATTTCTTCCCTTGTGACACTAAATTTGAGCTCAAATTTCATTATAGCACTTTTTCCTAGAAACCCACCGTAGGCTAAAACCTTTATAGGCAATTTCCAGCCACAAACTCAAGTTGATCTCTGAATGTAAGTTTTCATGTACTATTGAACTAGAACTTAAAAACTGAGGCTCCAGTATTTCCATAACAAGGACTTACTAGTAAGAAAATGACAGAGATGGGGAAATAAAGTTGTGCGTATGAGACAGGGTACACTGGGTTGTAAAAGCCATACCTCTGAAATGTGTTATGGAAGTAACTGATCAAGTTGATGTTTCTTGAAATCTGCTGAGAATAAATTTGAAATCACATTTGTATGGAAGTAATTGCACATCATTTAGAGCAATGGTTCCTAACATGTTCAAGGACCTTTTTTGAATACCAAGAAATCGAGAACTCTCACATCACTGAAAAAGTGCAGAATATATGCAGATAGAGGCTCATGGGTCTTTGCAGTAATTCTGCAGCCCCTCAGGAGTCTGGGACCACCAGCAGCTTCTACCAATCTCGTCTTGCGATAGCTGTAAAATTATTCTAGAAATGATGGCCCATGTAGCCATTCTAGAACATGCTGTCTGCTCCCACTAAGACCTCAGGGATTACTGTGGTAACGACATCGCATTACCTATCTCAGAAAGCAAAAGTCCTATTTTTTTCCTGCCTGCTTTAATACATGATCTATTATTGATGTTTTATACCCTATAGAATTTTACCTTTCTAGTACCCTCTGATTGCAACTAAAATTTTATTCACTTTTTCAAGCATAGGATTGAATCGTGAGAACCCATAGAATTCATGAAAGGCCTTCCTATATGCAAATAATAAATGTGATGACAGTGTTCCCACACTGGGATGATAATCCACATAAGTCTTAACTGAGCCAGGGAGAGCCACATTAAATCGTCCTGCTGGTCCAGTACAGGGTGGGTGGGAAGCCAGCACTCCTCCCTACTTAACTGCCCTCAGTGTCCCTGGAGAGTCACACCCAAGACACTCTGTAAGAACTTAGCCAAAACGAGCCCTACCACCTTGCCTCCTCCTGGGCATAAGAAAGTAGTATCATGCTGCTCTCCGATCCTGTATTTCATAAAAGATGCCTCTGTCAAGAACACTTTGCCCTTTTAAGAGGAATTTTCTAATTTTCAGCTTCCCTAGGAAACCTGCTCACTGACAGATAAGGAATACTGGGGCCTCATGTCAGGTAATTCTCCATCTCCTGCCTCTGGCAAACCACACAACCTACACCTCATCATACATCTGCCTCAGGGCCGTAGAATCATAGACGTTATTTGGGTGGTGTGAATTCATGGGATCCATAAACTCAGATGGCGGAAAAAATTACATCTTTATTTGCACCAACCTTAACTGAAATTTAGCATTTCCTTCAAATACAAACGTAGGCAGCAAAAACCACAGCTGTCTCAGAGACTTTATCACCAAGAGAAGTCACGGATATTTTCATATAACATTCAGGTTGCACAGCTATCTCAAAATCCTTATGCTTGCCTATTTTAAAATGTAGAGGGCTGTTAGACCTGCTGTAAGAAATTGCTACTCCTTATGGTAGTACAGAAGACCCTATGTAACGAAGTCCCAATTTAAGATATATATATATGTATATGATATGCACTATACATTTTTATTAATATTTTCACATTATTGATTTCCTGGGTAATCCTATATATTTTATTTGATGCACTTAAAATATCATTTGGAGAAAAGGCCTATGAAACTCATCAGATGACCGTAAGAGTCCAGGATATGAAGGTTAAGAATCCCTGTCTGTGTGGATTCGTCTTGACAGGAGTACGGCCACCTTGAGTTGGGGTGGCCATGATGGCCCCTGAAGAATCCTGACTGGTTTTCCACACATATTTGCCTGTACAACCATAAGCATGTTGTAAATAAGAAAAAGCATTACAGTGATAAGTTAAGCTTCACAACTGGATTCTGGCACCAGGAATCTGGTACCTGACTCTTCCACAAGAGCTTGAGATAAACCAGCAGATTATAGTTCACATGAAGGCACTGCTGGCTTAGCCCACCTATATGATCCTCCTCTGGCTCAAATTCCAGGGACCCACCTGGTCTTACTGCTGCCCAGAGCCACACTTTGGTCTGTGGTTCTCCAAAAAAGTATACTCTCTAATCCTAGATCCCCCCTCACTTTTACACTGAGCTAGATCCCCAGCCTTTCTTCTGGGTTTTTTTTTCAGGGATGGGGAGAGGTGTATATAGTTCAGGATGGCCCTAAACTGAGTAGGTAACCCAGGCTGATTTCAAACACAGCAATCCTCCTGCCTCAGCCTCCCAAGTGCCAAGATTACAAGCATGTGCCACCACATCCAGCCATTTTCTTCTTTGTATTTTTTATTTTCAGTTTAATTTTATTTTATTTTCTTGTTAAGTGGCCACACTGCCCAAACTAAGTTTAAGCTTGTGATCCTTCTGCCTCAGCCTGAGAATTTTAACACTTCAGGGAGCATAATGTGGCAGGTTCTGAACCACTGTCTTGAAGGTGAGCACTGAAATCTTTCCCTTCCTTCTGACACACTCAGCCCAGCATCCTGGCACTTTCCAAAGCAGTTCTGAAAGTCCTCTTTTCTGAGTGCCTTTAGTTATGCTCTCACGGCTGCCTTGATGTCCTGAATCTACACAAACGGCTTACTTTTGACTCTGGGGAAGAGCCAGAAGTTCCCTGGTGCCAGACTGACTGAGTAAGGAGGGCGAAGGCAGCCGTCCTGTTGTGACAAGCTTGCCTTTGCTGTGAGCTGCACTTGGCAGCTGCGTCAGCCTCGCGCAGACACTCACGCTAGAAGACGGCCCGGCTGCTTCAGGAGCCGTGGGGAGGGTATGTGCGCTCAGCGAGAGGATTTTGTGGCAGATGAATGGCAAACAAAAAATATTTTTAAGCATTTGTCGTATTTTTCTGTCATCCTTTATTTTTGGTCAAGTTACACAGAAAGAAGAGCAGACACAGATGTGACAGATAGTGAGAGAAAAAGCTGAAAATGGCAGCTGATGTGGGACAGAAAATGAACATCCCACCCACTTCTGCAGTGTCCTTGACATCCCAACCTGCCAGCTACACAAGGCCCCGACCGCCTCTCTGTCATCCCAGAGTTTTCCCTGTGCATGTTCCTCAAGAAATTGATACTCTGACCTTCCTTTACCTTCCCTTCTTCCTCTCTCCTCCTGGTCCCACCCACAAATCCTGTCAACTTGCCACAGAAATACCTCAGTCAAATATGATTCAACCACTGACCTCAGCTCCTTCTCAAACGTTGCATCCAGTGGCCAACAAACAGCTTGATCAATGCTGGGAAGTCGGGAAGGTTGAAATAACATTGACGCAGCATTTAAGGATTTTCTGCACACAGAGCAAGACTACACAGGCTGCAGCCCACAACTTCCAAAAGCAGATGAGTTTCATAGGCCTTTTCTCCAAATGATATTTTAAGTGCATCAAATATATAGGATTACCACACTTCCAGTGGCTGGCTTGGAGGGGGTGAGCGATAGATGATGTTCATCTGCTTTCCCTTCCCCACTTTATTCTTTATGGAAACCACATCTCATCCTCCCAGGGCTCCCAATCATAGGGTTCATCACATCTTTACCAGAATCCAGTGCATGACCAACCGAGGTCAGGCAGACCTTCCCCCGGGAATGCAAGCGTGCGGCAGGCACCAGGGGAGAAGGGTGCTGAGCTGCATCTGCTATTGGCAGCCGCACACGTGCTGGGGAGCTGATCTGATGCTCCTGCTTCAGGTGCCCTGGAATGGCACTGTGCCCTGCGCCCCTCGAAGCTCCATGGCTCCACCTTCCACTGATTCTTCAAGGTACTCCGCTGTCTCCGTGTCCACAGCATTATCATATTTCACAACACAGGTGTGTATTATATATGTCTTTCTATACAGATTGACATTAAAGAATAAAACAGCAAAAGCAAAATTCCCAAAAGAGGTTTGCTCGAGGCCCTGGGGTGGGGTTCTCTGCAGATTCAAATGAAAGCAAACCTGCTAGATCTGCCCAGGAGAGGGATGGGGGCACCAAAACCAGGAAGCGGCTCGCCAAGCAGGGCTCACTCCACGCGGTTCACAGCAAACTCATCGATGGAGTGAGGGGCACATAAATTTCTAGAGATAAAGGGTGGATAATGGGCCCCAAAACAGATATGAGGAGGAAATACCGATGTACAGAATAGGGGGTGACTGTAATGCGCACTGTATATCTCATGAAGAAGTAGAAGAAAACTTCAAGATTCCAAATACAAAGAAATTATAAGGAGCTAGAAATGATAATTATCCTGATTTGACCCATACACATTGAATCATGAATTAAAATATTGTACTCTTTTTAAAAAATCATATTCTACCTTACAAATAGGCTTAATTATGAGTTAATTTAAAAAGAAAAATAAACCAATGCAAAGGCCTCTGGTGGTAAATTTAATGGTACTCAAGTTATGTGGCTGAGAAAAATGTTTTAGGAATAATCCCCACATTCCACAAACAGAAGCGCAGCCCAGGAAATGATGCCATTCAATATTCTAACCACCGACTTGGGACAAGGCCAGCCTGCCCTCCTCAGGGGACCTTCAGTATCTGACCACGCCACCCAAAGATTGTGAAGGATTTGCTGTCTGGGTATGTCAATTAGTTCTACCTGACTGTTCCACAATGCACCCATATTTCAAAACATGTACCCAACAAATAGATATGATATTTATTTGCCATTGTAAGTCATCAATTTTTAAAAAATAGAAAAGGGAATTCCCTGAGCTCACAGGATGGGAAGAAAGCCCGGTCTGTTAAATGTCCAGCTGAAGAGTGCAGTTTGGTTAGGACCTACTTTCCCTGCAGCCCAAAAGAGCCCATGTCATCCGCCTACAGGACCCTGAGGGTTTCCGGCTTCAGACTGCTAAGTGCACAGCAGCCAGACAGAGGAGCGAGGCTCGTATGTTACACGATTATTACCGGGTTTTGTAGATTTGGGAGATTTAAAGCCTTGGGAGAAATTCTGACCTGACAAACCCAACAGCTCCGTTTTCTCATTTACTTTGACTGGAGATTTTAAATGGAAAAGTTTAAGAAAATTTGGCCGGGTTTGTAAATAGCGTTGAGAGGCATAAGAGAACTTGAGATTTACTATATTCATAACTTTAATTTATTACATTAACTACAGAGGCAAAATCAAATATATTACATTTATAAATGCAATAAAAATGTTTAAAGGAATTTAATTAACCAAGTTGTATATATGGCTGATTATTTAAGGTAGTTTTGTCTGTTCAACTGGAACACTAATAAAAGCACCCTTGAACTGGATCATTAAAATTCACTGGGTTTGTAAAAGAACATTAAGATTTATAGGTGGCATCCAGAGGGGCTTAAAGAAAACAAGACCTTTTAATGTTTTATTTGAAGAAATGGAAAATTAATTTAAAACCCTAAATAATGATGTCATTCCTTTTGGAGCAAAAAGTAACCTTAGAGATAAAAAGAAACTCACATCCACACATCAGAACTACGGATCATTATTAGCCTCAATACTGCATTAATCTCCCCCAGAAAGAAACACATCTCTGAGAGTTTCTGAGCAGTATTTTTGATCACGTGCATCTAAGTGTGAAGCACTTCTGAGACCGTTCCTTCAGTATCTGTTTACTTAGTGACACACTGGGGCGGGGTGGAGGGGCACTGAGAGGTTCTGCCCAGAATTCCCTTTGAAGAACACTGGGCGATGGCTGGGTGGGCCACTGAAGGCAGGAGCCTCTGGTGCAGGCCCTCAGGGACACTACAGCCAGGCCCGGCTGGGGGCACATCCTCCTCACAGGGAGGTGCCCACGCAGGTGTGTGAAGGCCTGGCCACTGGCACCGGCTCAGGGAACTCTGAGAGCCGTCCCAGCTCCTGAGCTCTCTGTGGGTTTGGCCCAGGCTGTGCTGGGCCTGCGTCACCACCTGACTCTTACACTGCCCCAGCAAGATTCCTTCTGCCCCTCCCACAGGTACTGATGACCAGGACCAGGAAATATCCCGTCTGCTCCACTCTTTCTGCTTCCTGGGAGACCCCATCTCAATCAGTCTGTTAAACATTAATCAAAGCCTAATATCCTCATGATTTTAATACCAGCTGACATGGGACAAAGGGAAAGAGATGAGAAGTCTAAAGAGAGAAAAGGGATCATTGAGAGATTGCCTTTACCCTGGACAGAAACAGAATCAGAGGGCACATGTACAACCTGTGGTCTGGTCACCTCGCAAACACAGGAGGCTTTGGGGGACACCTCAGATCTAACCTGTAACAAATGCTTAACATAAATGATGGACAGACAAGTAGATAGATAGACAGGCGGTAGATGATAGACAGATACAGTTAGGAGATAGATAGATAGATAGATAGATAGATAGATAGATAGATAGATAATGGGAGATAGATGACAGGAGAGTGCTAGACAGATGATGGATAGATAGGTAGATAGATAGACAGACAGACAGACAGATGAAAGGTGAAATTAGACAAGGTTCTATTAGGGAGGCTCATGGGATCGGGGTGGAGAATCCACCCTGGTCGTCTGCAGGCTGGAGAGCCAGCAGCTGCTCAGCAGCTGCTCAGCCTCAGAAGCTGGAATCCATGGAACAGGAGGGATCGACACAGCCGGCACAAGTCCAAGGCCAAAAGCCTGGACGTTCCCCGGAGAGCCGCTGCAGTGAGTCCACGCCGAAAGGCTGAAGAAGCAGGAGTCTGAGGTCCACTGATGACGGAGGAAGCAAAAGCTGTACCCATTCAAGCAGCATGGAGCTTGCATGGGCAGGCTGACCTCCTCCTCCTTTCCCTCCCATTCCAGCTGGCCTGCAAGCCTGTCGGTGGTGACACCTACAATCAGGACGGGTCATCCCCTCGGTTCACTGGTCCCCGTGCCAGTGATCTCTGCAAACACCCTGCAGAGGCACCCAGCACTCTGCGAACTGAGCTGTGAGCATTTCTTAAAGCAGTCAACAATCAGGATAATGGTCACAATGATTCATGCATTGCAGCGGCTGTAAGAAAACATCTCAGAATAAGCAGCTCATATGCAGCCAGAATTGATTACACACAGCTCTGGAGGCTGAGAAGTCCAAGGTGACGATGCCTGTGGGTTGGGTTTCTGCTAAAGCCCACCCTGTTTCCAAGATGGGCCTTCTGTGTGTCTTCATGGCAGGAAGTGATCAGGGAGCTGCCTAGAGCTTCTTGTAGAAGGGTGAGGGTTCCTTGGTGACTTAGTCACTTTCCAGAAGTTTCACCTCCTAATTCCATCGCAGTGGGTGTTAAGTTCTAATATGTGACTCTTCAGAAAATACCAGTGTTCAGACGAGAGCAGCGCTGTTGAGAAAATGACTTCATCTATGATACAGATGCCCGTCACTGTGGGACCTACGTTTTTTCACCTCTTACCAACCCTGACCTCGCTCTTGGCTGGAAAGCTCTCCCATGTCATGGCCATTGCCTCATGCTGGCCACTGTGAAGATAACCAGTGCCGGGTCTTGCAAATTGAACTTCTGCTTCCAAGAAGACTGAGTGATACTCTAACCTTGATTTCCAATTCTTCCTGAACATTACACATAAAACCAACTGAGAAGAAGAGCTGCAAAGACAGGCAACTTGAATGAATCTCCAGAGAATTAGGCTAAGCGAAAAACCACTTCATACTATTACCAACTATATGGTTCCATGTATGTAACATCCTCAAAATGGCAAAATTTTAGTAATAAAGAACATGCTATGAAGTGCCAAAAGTCGAGAAAATACCGTGATTAAGAACTATGATAAATGTTTAAAAATTTAAAAATTTATTGCAGTAAAAACACATTGTCACTAACCCCTCTGAAAATAATTCCGCTTGCTTCAAACACATTTATCTTAACATTCTTGCCACTTTTGCATCAGCTCTGGAATCCTCTTTCATGAGTGTCAAGCTGTGCTGGCCTGACTACCTTGATGTCCTGAACTGATTCAAAATGTTTGTTTTTAATGGCTATTTTGATTTGGGGGAAGAACCAGAAGTCACATGGTACCAGACCCAGTGAATAAGATGGATGAGGACTCACTGTATTGTTTTTATTTAATAGATACTGTTGCTAACATTTGATCAGTATGGAGCGGTAAAAAACAATAACAATTATTTAAACAAATGTATTACAGTAAGATACATATTGTCCTAATCCCCCTTAATTTTCTAGCATAAGTATGCCTTAATACACTTACCCCATCACTCTTCACAATGTGCTCTTTACCGTAAAAAGGTTTTTAAACTTCAATCATGCACTGTATTTTCCAATGACTCTTTTTGAAAGAGAAATCATGAGGGACCCTCATGGTTATGGGAATTCTCTGTAACTTCACTACATCAGCGTCCATCTCCTGCTTGAAGTGGCACACCATCATTTTGCTAACTGCCGCCACTTAAGGGAAAAGAGAAAATGGTTCATGGATGTTTCTATGTTAGTATTTCTCACAGTGCATGTGAAACTCTAGTGATCTCAAAATAAAAAGTATAATTCAAAACAAAAACTCTTGGGAAGAAGTTAGCAGTTAGGAGGAAAATCCTGCCGTCTAAGTAGAATACTTCTGAATTCCTAGGAGTTAAACGGCTGCAGGCAGGGGCTGGAAAATGGTGAACCAGATATTCTCGGCAACATTCCTAAAGTTGGCATGAAAAGGAAGTTAGTTCTCGGATATGAATTTATCATGAAGCTAATAAACTTTAAGCTTCAGGGCTTAATTTAAGCTAACACAGGAGCCTGCCAAGGCTCTGTGACACCTCCTGTAGTATGTTGGCATGAGCGCTATCTATAAAAGTAAGATATTTTGCCAATATTAGCGAAGATCTTATCTATCCCTGTACGCCAGTTTGTCCCCTTCCCATTTCTTTCCATGTTAGGCAATGGTGGGAGAAATACGGGCATTTCAGGGACTGAAGAAATTGAATAGGAGAAACAGGTAGTTTGTCAGCTGAGGCTGATGAGGTTTAGGTGGCTCAGTCACTTCCTAGACTAATTGCTGCTAGCCACCCCAGGATAGGCATGCTTCCCGGGCTTCCCTGCCCCCAACTATGCCACCCCACCCAGAAGCACGGCACAAAGGTACAGGGTTGGAGGTCAGGCTCCAACCCAACAGTATCAGTGACCCTGGTATGGACTAAATTGTGTCCTTCTAAAGTCTTCTCTTGAAGCCCTGTCCTCCAACATGACTGGATTGTAGATTTGGCCTTTAATAGGTATCTCAATCTGTTTTCTGGGACCATAACAAAACACCTGAAGCTGGATACTTTATTTCAAAAGTTTATTTAGCTCACAGTTCCAGAGATTCAAGAGCATGGTATGAGCATCTGCTTGGTTCTAGTGAGGGCCTCTGGCTACATCACAACATGGTGGAAACCATTACAGTAGTGGTGCATATCAGAGATCACAGAGCAAGCCAGGAAGCCAGGGGTTCAGAATTAAAGCCAGACTTGCTCTTTCATGACAACTCATTCTTGGGGAAACTTCCTGGGCTATCAAGAATTATACTGATCCATTTGGAGGATAATGCACCCCAAATATTTCCTCACTTTGCACTAGCCCCACCTCTTGTGGGTTCCAGCACCTTCCAACACCACCTCACTGGAGACTCCACTTCCTGCTCATGGCCTTTCAAACCACATCCAAGCCATGGCAGTGGCCTTTGAGATTAAGTAAGACCATGAGGGCAGAACCCTAACCCAATAGGATTAGGTTCCTTATGGGGGGAAGAGGCACGAGGGTGGGCATGCACGGAGCTAAAGGACATGTGAGGACACCGACAGAGGGAGGGCACTGACGAGCCAAGGAGAGGGGCCTCCAGAGAAGCCACAGCTTGCAAGATGCTGATCTTGGACTCATCGCCTCCAGCACTGCAAGACAATAAGTTTCCGCTATTTAAGTCACCGAGACTGTAGTGCTTCATTAAGGTACCCTGAAAAGACTTAATTAACACCCCAAAAATGAACATATGGAGGAAAAACAAGGTTGGACCAGCAAAAATGTCAAAAGGATAAAATTACAGGCAGAGCGTTGAGTCATGAACCCAGGCCAAGATAGAATTGCACGTCAGCGGAAAATACTCAAAACACAAAATACTGACAAAACACACCTGTCTTTATATGCAAATCACACAAAAGAGGATCGATCAGAATTCCTGTGTTTAAAGAGGTCAAACAAGTTCTCAAACAGCTGGGTATGTGATGTCTTCCACAGCCCAGTACATGAGATGGCTCTGTTTGTTACTGTAGTATCTTGTGCTGACGGGAAAAATGGCAGACAAAATGCAACCGGCACAGTGAAACGGGCTGGAGAATCCGGGGTCTCAGTGACAGAACTGCCCTTCACATGAACAGTACATCAGCATAGGAGATAAAAATTATGTATCTGGTAGCCCAGTGGGACAGGGCAACCACAGAGAATGCAGTCTAAGATATGGAGAGAATAAAAAGCGTAAGAGAGGCAGGTCTCAAAGTCAATGAAAAACACACACTGATGCTATTGTTTGTCATTCTGTAATATCTGTAGTGTGTGACAACTTTTGATTGGAAAATTTGACCTTTCATTTTCATAATGATTTATAATACTTCTGTTCCTCTCTCTTCATAAATAATTACAATCCTCTGTGAAAGTCAGTTTGGCTTTGTGGATAGATTGCTGCCTTCCATCCTAGAGCGCTACTTCTCACATCATGAAAACCCTAACACAGCGCTTACCTCTGCCACAGTGAAACATTACTCCTTGAAATCCAAAGACCTTTCCTCCTAGATGTGTATCATTTTCTTATCATTGTAACATCAAAAAAATCAAACCATCAAAAATTGATCATCTTTGTCCTTAGCTCTAACACTTTGATGACAATCTCTATGCATCTAATGAGTGTCTCTTTAGGTAAACTGTGACAGCAGAAACTGAGGGTGGAATAGAATACCACGCCTGTTGCAGTTAAGCTTTGGATACTCAAAAAATAAGGTTTTGGTGATAATTTTGGAATGCACTTATGCCAGCATGGTACACTAAAAACATGCAGAATTTAGTATGAAGGATCTTAGCACTATCTACTCTGAATCTCACACTGTGAAAAGCTATGAATCTAAATAAAGTTGGAGTTTTGCAATAAATAAATAAATAAATACAGCCCTACTTTGTTCTGTGATTTAGTATTCTTTTTTCTGAACACCTCTTCTACTCCTAACTTTAGTGAATGTCACTGCAGCTGAATCTCCGTCACGTGGAACCAGGTGCGAGGACAGCCTCAATGGCTTTTCTTGATTTTAAGCAACAGGAGCATCATCAAGGTCATGGTGAACAGAGCAATGCCTGGCTAACAAAAAGAGTCACAGATTTTTTTATTTCAGAAAGTGATTGATAAAAGCCAAATTTGGGGTATAAAGGGGTATTTTTAGGAAATATAAGCAGTTCTTCACCTATATTTTCCCTCTTAATCTATGAACTTGCTCAATTTATGACCTAAAATCTAAATCTAATGTAAAAGTCTCTTTCAGTGAATATAAAATAAAATTTTAAAGTGATAGGCAGTATTATTGGCAGCACTTTTTTCTTTCTTTGTGACACTTAAAATCATATTTTAGTCATATTTGTGTGCAAGGATTCTTCACACTTCAAACTCACCTTCAAACTAGCACCTTCAAACTAACATCACCACTAAGAAAGAAAGAAAGAGAAAGAAGGGAGGAAGGAAGGAAGGAAGGAAGGAAGGAAGGAAGGAAGGAAGGAAGGAAGGAAAGAAAGAAAGAAAGAAAGAAAGAAAGAAAGAAAGAAAGAAAGAAAGAAAGAAAGAAATCTACATCCTAAATTTGGTAAAACACATGAGTGTATAAATTCATTTTGATCTACATCCTGGGGTGCTGAGTCCCCCATTTCCAATATCCCAATCAGGAATCTTCCCTACAGGAGCAATTCCTTGGTACCTGAGACACTTTTCACAACACCCAGACTCCAGCTACTGCACTGTGGCTCAGGATCAGAGATTGTTAATTAGCACAAAAGATATAAAAATGATTTTTTTAAAAAAGAAGTGGTGGAAGCGAGGTGACCTGTCTAGAAATATCTCCCAGGCACCTCTACCAGGTACAAGCAGGACAGAGTCTGGTTAGCAGTCTGAGATCAGATTCCCCTGAATTGCTAAGGTTCTGTTTATAGCATTCCACAGAGGCTAAGGACAGTGAACTTGAACTTCCCAGAGCTTCCAAGAACTGGCTTTGTGCTTCCTTGTTAACAAAGGCTGTCTGGAGCAAAATCCATTTTAGACTCACTTTATTGTTAGTGTTTAGCAATGATGCTATACAAGACAGGAACTAGAGCCTGCCTTGCGCAGGGGAGGCCACCTATATCCACAGGAATCATAAGACAAGGGCTGGACTGACCCGTCTGCAGCCAGAAGCCTTCCCTGAGTCTGACCTCTAGTCACGATTGTCCCCTCCAAACCAAAGCCTTTTTTACCACTGAGAAAGGACTGACTTAAGAGCTGTAACCAAAGCCCTGAACCTTCACAATCATGGAAACATCTCTCTTTGGCACAAATACATGAACAAAATAATGTTGGCATGGGTTTAGCTTTTAGAAATTCATTTAGTTATGTCTCAGGTAATTAGTTTATTTGTCCTCTGAAAGTGACCCAAAACCTATCCATTTGGAGTCTCTGTTACTAACACATACAATGGTTGCTAAGCAACATCATGCATTGTTATTTCTTCATCTAATTTAAAATTCTCAATCCACAGTAAAGGTCTTCAGAGAGAAGTTATTGTTCAGGGTGGGCCAAATACCATTTTCAGTGCAGCCCATTCAATTTAGAAAAGAAATTACAGTGTACTGTTTAATCAACATAAAATGATTTGTACAGAACATTTAACATCTTCCTGAAGTATAGCTGTCTTCTTTACTAATCATATCTACTTAATTTATTTTAAACTTTCTCAAGGAGATTTTCTTTCTCCTTCAATCTTTGTTCTTTTTCCCATTTGTCTTTCAGGCCAATTTACAGATACTCTCTGGAATGGGAATTGGGATATGTAGGAAGGAAGATATGGAAATACAGGATACACTCTTCTTATCCTGTAATTTAGTCATGTGTAAGGGGCCTCCTAGCACAATCATCATTTGAACAAATCACTTGCCCACAATTCCAATTCCATCAGAAAGAAGCTATATTTAACATAGTTGTTTTCTGATATAAATAATGCAAAATCAATTAGTGGTGAGTTCTGATGATGATAACCTGGCTTTGCTTCAAGCACCTTGGGAGAACATGGATAGCGAAGTATCCTCCCGAAGGGCAGAAGGTCGCATTTCCCCATTCACCCCAGAATGGTTCTTGCCATGAAATTAACTTCTTGGCAAACCTTGCTGGAAGGAAGTACATTTACATAAAACGGGCAGAATCGTGAGCATTGCCTGTGTTGGAACATCCCAAGAATCAGGACATAATGCTTGAGTGCTGGAACAATCTAGAATACACTTTGGGCTAATGGGAGAAAAGAACTATACAGGTGAATAAATGGGGGGAAATGTAGAATATTTTAAAGGAAATGTAATTTTGTTACCATAACAATATGGAGAAAATCTGATTTTCTTAGCAGTAAAGTCTCTCCTAGGACAAGATTGATTTTTGTTGGTCTAAAATCTTATTAAGCCTCTTGTTTGTGTGTGCCTGTGTGACTGAGGAGCAGACACGCCCCAGAGAGAATATTTAAATCACAATATAATACAGGTCCATAAGTTACTGGTGGAGGCCATTTGTTCTTGGCTTTTGTGACTTATTGTCATTACAGAGGCTGTGATTTTGAGGGGGCTCAGGGGTAAACAGCTCACACACCAGAAAAGAAGCTGGGGAAAGGGTTGGCCTCCAACAAAGAGGTTCCCTTTCCCTTGGGTTTGCCGCAGGCAAGAGGCTCACAATCTGCCTCTTGGGATCGCCAAGCACAATGGTTAAAAACCGAATCTGCCTGGGTGGGAATCTCAGCTGTGCTCTTTTAACCCCGTGACCTTGGACCGACCACATGTATCTTTCTGTGCCTCAGCAGTCCCCTTTGTAAAACAGACACAGTAATAAGCTCGAAATGTTGTCACAAAGATTGATTCATACATGACGGGAGGGACCCAGGTCCTGACCCCTACAGTCTCTTGCTTCTGTCATCATTTTGAATTTCTTAATCATTTTTAAATGATTTTAAATGATCTTCACAGCCAGACAGCTGTGAAGATGGAATTTTAAGGAGGAGCAGCAAGGGTTAATGGAGCAGCAGGCCCGGGTGCAAGGTAGTAACTTCAGCAGCACCCGTCTGGCAGCGAGGATGGGGACCAGGACTTCCCAAGGGGCCCAGTCACGTCTGAGGTATTTTTCTTCCAAGTTCAAAGAAAAAGGACATAGGCCAGTAAAATATGCATTGACAAAGAAAAAAGCCTTTAAGAATCAATTCTAGCGACTGGCTGATAGCAGATGACGGTACATAAATTATTTATACATAAACAGATATTTTAAAAGTACAAGAGATGGTCAAAAGATACTTTATCCTTTTAAGTATTTTAAACATCCGGCCCACCTCTGTCATCCTCAGGCTAAGAGAACCACGCAGACCCAGGTGCTTTTAAGTCCAAAGATAAACGAGACATCATCAAGCCAACAAACGCTTAAATAAATTACCTCCTGTTCTACTAGTGCCTCGTTAAAATCACCTTCAAACAGCACCAAAGGTGAAGTCCAAGTTTGGAAATCCTTTATTTTCTGAAAGCTGCTCATATGCGCCTGTGTGAACCCTCCTGGCCTCAGAGCCTAGCTCCAGCCACCTCCTATTCTCATAACTCAGTAAACCTCAGCCGCCCCTGGGGTCTGGGACACGCACACGCCTCGGATTTGTGCCTCTAGGGGACAACGTGCAGAGGATCTGTGCAGAGGCCTTAGAAGAGGATCAAAGCTATTTGGACCAGAAATCCCAGGGCCTGGAACACACGGAAGGAGATACAGAAAGCAAGTCAAAGTTTAGTACTCAGACTCCTCACCTGGTAGGGGGCACAGGCAGAAATGGGTGAGAACAGCCCTCCAAGCACACGTTTCCCCTGAAATCTTAACTACTCACTCAGTCAACTGTTTAAATAAGGTGAGGGTCATCTGCAGCCCTCACATAGCCACAAACTCCAAATAAGTCTTGTTAAGATTTTGGTGCAAGAGAAAGACAAAGAAAGATGCAAAAAGGCCTTTATCGCAGGTACGGGAGGGCTGCAGAAGAGATGCAAGCACACTAGGGTGAGAACAAAGAAGTGGAAGGACTTTCATTAGGTCTGGCTGGGGGAGGAGTTTGGGAGGTGGGCAAAATGACAAAACAGCTGATTTGAAGGAGCAACTGCGTGTGCAAAACAGGAAACAGATTTACTTGGGATTAGAGAGGGCTCAGCACATGCGCAAAAACAGAGTGGGAGGTTTTTTCTGGAACTAGAAGGAGAACCTAGAAGTTTCTCTTGGAGAGATACTGAGCTGGGCACACGTCAGGCTAAGATAGCTGAGCTCCAGGCTGGCAGACTCTGCCAAGTATGGCTTTGTGCTGAGAGACATCCAAATTTAGTTCTAGAGTCAAATGTGTCCCCAGTCATGCTCCCAGTGACCCCGTCCAGATATGGCCCAGCTGCCCAGTTCCTTCCAGCCAGCGGCCTCCAGAGCCACCCCCACCCCACACACACACATCTGCCAGTGGTTTCCCACCAGTTACCACCGAATATTCCAGATAAGCTGCACTTTTATTCATTTCCCAGTGAGGAGAGGTGGGCACCTTCTCCAGGAGTGAATGGGTTCATTTATATTTGTTGTGCTCTACCTAAAATGGAAATTTTAGAAACGTAGCTATTAGTACTATGAAGGTCCAAACCAGAAAAAGAGCGAAATAACATGGCAAACAGGGCCTACTAGCACTCTAAATCTAGCTGCCATCAGGACTAGTACTCAGAGTCAAGGGACCTTTTAGAAACTCCTTTGTCTCATGCTGTCATTTGTATCTGACAAATATTAATTTGAGCTGCATTTTGAATAAACACAGAAAACAGTGCCTTAGATGGGAGTTGACCCATAGACTACTATTTGCCATGTCAGAAAGTTGATGAGACACTTGGTTTGCATTTCCAAGTTGGCGGTACCTTTTTATGGGGCATGGATGTCTCGGGCCAGGTCCTCAGCCTCTCTCCCGACACTGTAAAGAAGCATAGGATGCTGGAGTAGGAGAAAAACCTCTGGGATAATCTACTTTCATGCTCTGGTTTCACATTTGAGAAAACAGAGGCACAGAGCTGTAACATAACACAGCAATGTTGCACAGGTTTAGAAGAAAGCTCTCCAGCCTCCTCTATGAATGGTGTGCATGTGTTCACATCTGGGGCCCTTCTAGGTCTAAGAATCCCAGCTTTTTGAGAACCCACTCCTAGATTCTTCCTGTTGGAAAAAAAATAATAAATGGTATTACTTTTAAAAATCAACAATTTTTTAATAACTGGGAAATCAACAGGATAACAGCAAGAGAAAAATGAGAGATGGCCGAGGAAGGAGCCTGGAGAATTGCATTCCAGGCGTGGTTCCAGGGCATCTCACAGCAGGCCTCAGACAGAAGCTGCCAACTGACATCAGAAGTTGGGCGTTTACATTTGAGCCATGCCAGCAACTACCAAAGTCCGTGAGTGGCTAACACGAAGGCAACAAAAGTCTTCTCTGGGAAGAAATCCTAACATTTGTAAACTGATAATTAAATCTTGTACATGGGGCAGTACATATGCTGCACACATGTAGTATAGAATGTTCAAGTCAGGTTAAACATACCTATATGCTCAAATATTCATGACAAAAACTTTCAAAATCCTTCGGTCTAGCTTTTAAAATACCCAGTACAATTGGACCGTCATCAACTGTAATCCTGCTATGCAAGAACACAGCAGAACTTCTTACCCCTAGCTGAGTCCTTGTGTCCTGGTTCAATTTGGTTTGGTTTTTAGGGATAGGTCCCACTATGTAGTTCAGGCTGGCCTTGAACTCACTTCGTAGCACAGTTGGCCTCGAATTCACGGCACTCATCCTGCCTCAGCCTCCCAAGTACTGGGATCACAGGCGTGCATCACCTTGCTCACTGAGTCCCTGTTAATCAAGATGTCCCCATCAGCATCCCATCCAACTCTTCCAGTTGCCAGTGACTACTGTTTTACCTTCAACTTCTAATGCTCTGTCTAACAAAGTAAGGTAGAATTGGGAAGGCAGAGGTATATTTTAAGTTTTAAAGTTGGATCATGCACCGAAAGACCATAAGCTTGTGACAATATCGCAAGACACATTCCCAGGACACACAGACCAGAAAAAGATACTCACCCCAGTGACTGACCCTCAACACAGAGTACCAGCTTCAGTTTGAATTCTTTGCCGAGTCCTCCAACAGCCAGCCTTTAGAAAGAAACCTAGAGACTCACTGGTGATGCTTTTTAAATATTATCATTACTATGGCCACCATACTAATCTGTTTAATTAAGAAACTGTTCATAATTGTGAGTCCATGAATGAGCTGTCCAGAATGCCAAGCACTGGGGGGAAACTGACCCTTGTTTTGTCGGCATGAATCAGGTAACAGAGCAAGACATGCCCGCAGTGCTGACTGTTAGCCACGGATTCCCAAAATGGCCAGGGCTCGCTGGCCCTTGTCACAAACACTGCCCTTCTCCATGCAGCACCCGTTGTCCTCCCTTCAGCCTGGTTCCGGTGACACACTGCTCCTCGCCCCCCAGGGTCCCCCTGGGAAGCCTTTCCAGACTGCATCCTCCTCCTTCCCACACTGGATCATCACGGAGCACTGCCTGGCCTGCATTTCCCAACCGCCTGAGCGAAGTCCGCTTGGCGAGGATTGATTCGTGTTTATCACTTTATTACGCCCAGGGTCCAGCAGAGGACCTCACTGGGAGGGAGATCAGGAAGCATCTGTTGTCTGAGCCCATAGGACAGTGACAGTCTAGGTACAGAAGGAAGGCACAGCCCACTCGGTGTTCTCCAGTGAAAGACCAGATGCACAGACTAGCTCAGCCAAGGCCCTGGGCAGAGAGAAGGCTCAGCAGGATGTTTAGGAACTAGCTTTCTGCCTCTCCTCCTCCCTGCCCTCCTGCTGGCCTCCATTCTGCTGCTGCTCCCTGCAGAGCAGCTTTCTTCCTCTCACTGTGCCTGGGCTGCTTCAGGCCTGACTTCACTTGACTTTTGGTTCTGTCCTTGACAAGTACTGATGTGGCTTAGGAAAAGGCCCAAGTCCACGATTCTTTTAAAATGCAATGTGCTCCACTGCAGAAGGCTGGGACAGACTTAAGACTCTTCTGGGCCACCTGTCAAGGAGGAATGGTCCGTGCCTGCTGTCTGGCCCCTGCCTTGGGTCTATAAGCAACAGACCCCAGTATTCAGTTTCCTTTATTATCTCGGCCTTGACCAGCTCTTCAAAGAGCCATAGCTGGATCTGTGCCTCTGTCCCGTTTGCTCCTCCACCCCATTCCCAAGGGAGAGGGGATGCAGCTCCATGGCATTTTCGGGACATTGCGTGATACAGAAATAATAAGCCATGGAATATGACAAGGATTTTGATACGCCAGACTCCTGTCAGAACGCATATGCAGGGGTTGGTCCCAGTGGAGGACTTAGTCTACTAGGACTATTCAGTCTTTCTGATTTATAGGGTTGAAAATCAGAAGCTTGGGAAAATGATCAGAGTATCTTTATTTGTAGATGGCACAAAGCTACCTACCTAGAAGACCTAAAACCTCCAGACTCTTAGAATTAAGAAAGAAATTCAGAAAGATAGTAGGCTACAAAATTAATGCATAAAAGCCAATAGCACATTTTGTAAACAACAATGTACTCACTGAGAGAGAAATCAGGAAAACAACCTCATTTACAATGGCTTTCAAAAAATTAAATACCTGGAAATGAGCCTAACAAAAGAAGTGAAAGATCTCTGCAATGGAAGCTATAGTCCTCCGCAAAAAGAGATTGAAGAGGACACCAGAAAATGAAAAGACGGGGCCGGGGATTTAGCTCAGTGGCATAAGCACCTGCCTTGCAAGCGTGCGGTTGTGATTTCAATCCCTGGTACCAAAAAAAAAAAGAAGAAGAAGAAAAGAAAAGACATCCCTGAACCTGAATAGGCAGGACCAATATTGTCAAAGGGGCCATATTACCAGTAATATAGAGAGTTAATGCAGCCTCCATCAACATACCAACAGTGTTCTTCACAGCCCTAGAAAAATAATCCTAATTTTTATTCAGAACCAAAGGAAATACAGAATAACAAAAGTAATTTGGGGCAATAAGAGCAAAGCAGGAGGCATCACAATCCTTGTTTTTAAGTTTTATTACAAAGCAATGTTGATTTTCTAAAAAGCATGATACTGGCACAAAAATAGACATTCTGATCAGTGGAGGACAGAGGATGCAGAAACAACTCCAGGCCCATTCAGTTATCTGATCTTCAGCAAGAAGGCCAAAAAAAAAAAATATGATAGAGAAAAGATCACCTCCTTAACAATGGTGCTGGGAAAACTGGCTGTCAACATGCAAAGAATGAATCTAGATTCATATCCATCGCCCTGTGATAAAAGAAACCAAAATATATCAAACACCTGGTTATAAAAACAGAAACCTGCAGTTCCAGAAGATAAAATAGGCAAAACTCTTAAAAACATAGGCGTAAGCAAGGACTTTCTGTACAAAACCCCAATTACACGTAAAAGAACATCAAAAATCAATAAATAGGGTCATTAACAAACAAAGCTTCAGCAAAGGAAACAACCAGTAGAATGAAGAGACAATCTAGACAGTAGGAAAATATCTGCAATATATCTTAAAAACTCAAAAAAAAAAAAATTGGAGCTCCCCACCACCAAAAATGTCAAATGTAAAAATGGGCAATTGAAATGAATAGAGATTTCTTCCCAAAGGAAGAAATACAAACGGCTGATAGGTACATGAAAAAAGTGTTTGGTATCTTCAGTCATTAGAGAAACACAAATCAAAATAACACTTACTCCAGAAAGAATGTCTATCATTAAGAACTTTAAAACACACACACACACATACTAGCAATGTTGTAGGGGAAAAGAAACCCTTCAACATTGTTGGGAGGAATGTACATTAGTGCAACTACTCTACAAATCAGTATGAAGATTTCTCAAGAAACTGAAGACAGACTCCATTTAACCCAGCTATGCCTCTCCTGGGCATCTCCCCAAGAGCATGAAAAGCATCATAGTACAGTGATACATGCGTACTCATGCCGAGAGTAGCACAACTCACAGTAGCCAAATCTTGGAAGCAGCCTATGTACCCATCAACAAATGACTGGATAAAAAGAACATATGTGGGGCCAGGGATTTAGCCCAGTGGCCTAAGTGCCTGCCTGGCAAGCGCAAGGTCATGAGTTCGATCTCCAGTGCCAAAAAAAAAGAAAAAGGAAGAAAGAAAGAAAGAAAGAAAGAAAGAAAGAGAGAGAAAGAAAATATATGTGGTATATATGCATAATGAAGTACTAGTCTGTGACAAAGAATGATAAATGAGTCATCTGTAGGAAAATGGATTGGTCTTGAGGTCAAAATATTAAATGAAATAAATCAGACACACAAGGCTAAGTATACCCAAAGTATAAATAAATTAAAGAGCAAAATAAAAGATGGATGAGAGTTCCATTTTGATTTGTGTTTCTCTAATGACTGAAGGTACTGGAGGAGGAGGTGGGCTTTGTGGTGATACAGGATCCCGAGGGAGGGGAGGGGAAGAGGAAGTAAAAAGGATCCAGAGACAACGTGTGTATGTAGCAATTCCTCAGGACAGGTGTATTTATTATTAATCACAAACACATTCATTTTTAAAAAGCACAGTTGGGAGAAGCTTGGGACAACCTTTCCACTACCCTCTGCAAACAACTGTCATGGAGAAGTAACACTGAACATGGAAAGATCGTGCATCTCATTGCTTGTACTTTGAGGTCACAGGGTCTGAGCAGTCCCCAGCCTTGAAGGATGCTGCTACAAGAAGATAGAGATGTGGAGACTTGGCCTATCAGGTTCCAGAAACCATCATCCAGAGAAAGCCTCAGTGTCATTCACTTACAATTATAAGAAACAGAATCTGATTGGGTGCTGATCAACCAATGAGGTTGTTTCACCTTGGTCCAGAGCTGTCCAGGGGCCAGGTCATGATCTGAAGAACGAAATTTCCAAAGAAGGAGACACTGGCTTATTTAGTGCCTCAAACATGCTTATCAAACATTTTGTTTACATACCCAAAATGGGGTGATTCCCAGGAAAATTCTCTGGCAAACTACTGACCTTGTGGGAGGCGGTTTTAAGGGACGGTTAGCCTAAATGAAGGTATCAAGGGGATGTTTACTAAACATCAGGTGGTGAGGAAGTGTGCGGATCACACCATGCGGTCTGCACCAGGCCCTGGTGGTGTCCCCAGTGGTCACCAGCTTCTCACTGGTTTCTCACCCTGCCCAGCGGAGGACTGCACATCTCAGCGTTTGCCTCTGGAGGCTGGACACCCACAAAACTACCTTCTGGCTGATCAGTTGAGTGGAGATGATGACTATCCCGGTCTCTCTTTTCCTGCTGTGGCCACCTAGAAGTCCACATGCTCTGGACCACACACTCAGAAGACGGCAGAAACTAAGGATGGTGGCCCGAGCTCATCATGCCAGCTACTGAGGGGCTGTGAGCCCACCAGGCCAACAGCAGACCGAGCAATTAAAACAAAGATGGTAGAGGCCATGGAGCTGCTTCAGAGACAGCCGTTCAGGCACAGCCCCGGCTGCCCACCCTGTTCCATAGGTATGTGAGAGAGGACAAACTCCTATGCTAAGCTGTTGAGCCACCGGAGTTATTTCTTACTGCAGTAAAACCCAGCCCAACCGACTAAAACAATCAGCATTCTCAATTAAGGTCCAGCTGAATCAAACTCAGATTGCAAGCCAGCAAAGAGGGCTGTGGAAAGCCTTTGACAATTAGAGCCACCTTTTGGAATTAACAGAATTTCTGGTTCTTCCAGAATTAGGAAAGAGAGTAGAGTAACATGACCTCTGAGATTATTGGGACATAATTCTTAGGGAGCTGAAATGTACAAGACCACTTGAGATCCTGCCAGTGCATTTGGGACCCAAGAACCAACCCATGACTAATCAGCCCCAGCGCCAGACCACTGAGGCCTGTCATTCTCCTCAGAAATACCATCCCGGTCAGATCGGCGGCCGGGCAGCCAATAACACCTCTCAGCGATGGCACAAAATCCCATCCACACTTCTCTGCCTTCAACTGAATGTCGTTCTAAACTCGTTTCCTATGGTTTTGTTTCCACTTTTTACCCATAAACAACCTTAAAATTGTGATAATTAGGAGCATTAGAGCAGACAGAAGTTTGTAAGGGAAATTAGATCAGTGTGGGTATTGCCCGACCCAATTAAAGTAATTATCTTGACATTCCAATGCCACAAGCAGGATGCGGGAGCCTCAGAGCTGAGTCTGCCTCATTATGCCCACCGCATTGACCATTATTATTAATTGTGACTGTAAAACTGAGTAGACATCAGTCAGGGTAGGGGAAATGACAGGGTTTTCTTGAATCCTTTCCACTCAAACATAGGACACCTCGGAAACCAGGAATTACCTCAGTGGATCTCCAGGCTGCCCTTGACCCTAAGGAGTCACCATGAAATTCTCTGTTTCCTTGGCCAGTAACAGGGCCCGCCTAGCTTCTCCTTCCCTGTGACCACCCTTCCTGATACTCTAACAGGCTTTGCCTCATTACTGGCTCTTTTCAAAAACCCACTCTTGCTCCACACTTTTCTTGTGGTTTTAGCTCTTCTTCAGTCATACTGTTCTCACCTACCAACATGCACTAGACCCTCTCCTGAGCTCCCACACATACGCACCTTCTGCACTTCACCCCCTCGAATCCCATCACACACCTGGCACCACACTTGGGCGCCCTTCCAGACACCTTCCTTATTGGGGTTTTCTACATGGTTCAGGTGAAGTCATCATTGGGTGGTGCCCCCCAAAAGCTATGCCCACCTGGAACATCAGACTGTATTTGAAATGAGAGTCTCTGAAGACATGATTAAGTGAAGAATCCCAGGACACCCTAACTTCAGGGTGGGCCTCAGTTCAGGCTCCACACGATGCCCCTCCACCTGTCCAGCTCCTAGCTTCTCACTCTGTAGGATCCCAGCACGTGTCACTTCCCTAATAATCATCCTCCCGTGGCTGAGACCCAAACATATCCAAGAGCCTAGGTCACAATACTCAGTATCCAGGCAGCAGTCAAAAGTCACGCTGATACCGGCCGTGACACATGCAAGGTGCTGGAACCCCTGAGCCATTCCTCAGTACCAGAACAGGTTTGAGCCCATAACTGTTGGATGTGAGTGGCTGAAATGACTGGAACAGCTCCACAGTGATGCTGCCCAAGCACCGGCCCCTTCCCCCGTTTCTCTCCAGTGGGTGCCACCCTGACTTCCCTTCTGCCTTCCTCTCCCCCTTGGGGCAGCATTGCCCCCCTGGTGTTGGGATCCTCATGATGACATTGAGCTCACACAGATAACCTGGATTAATCTCCCCATTTGCTGATTAACAATTTTAATTCCATCTCCAGCCTTAATTCCCCTTTTCTACATAACCTAGGAAGTTACAAGACCCATGGATCAGGTGTGGGGCAAGGGAGGGGGTGCTGTTCTGCCTCCGCCTGGGACCTGCAGGGACACTATCAGGATGTCTAAAGGGGAAGCAGTACAAATCAGGGAAGAGGAGCAATCCACAGTCAGACTCCGACTGCCAGGAAGAACCTTAAGAACCGAGATGGATTCCTGGACCAAAGCAGAATGTCGAGCTTGGGAGACCTGGGATTAACGGCTGGGTGATCACAGCAAAAAATAGGAGCCTGGGAAACAAAACAGGGGTGCTGGTGGTGAGACTGGGGTGTAAGTGGGAAGTGAGTCTCCAGCATGAGGCAACAGAAGCAGGATCTGAGGCATATCTCCAGCAAGATTGAGGGGAGGCATCGGTGTCTGTGAGTCTGATTCTGGGGACACGCTCCAGGTCTGGCTCAGAGGCAGGTCCTAAGGCAGGAGGCTCCTCAGGATACAGACTCAGCAGAGGAGGAAGAAGCCAGCGCCGGAGGGGGGCAGAGGGGTGTGAACAGCTGGCCGCCTTCAGCCCCAGCCCCAGCCCCAGCTCTGCTGACTGGGCACACCAGCTGCCTGCCAAAACAGACCCCGGACTTGAGGAGAACCCCAGAGGGCGCATTGTGATGGACAGCAGAGAGTGTGGACCCAACTGGCGCCACGGGAATTGGCCTCCAGCTCTTGCCGCAGCCAGTGATGTGAATTATCTCTGCCGTCTTCACAGAATCTGAAGCCGAAAGACCCTTTCACTACTGCGTGATCAGGTTGGATAGGTTGGAGCGTGCTGGACACGCAAAGCCCAGCTGCATAGAGAGCTTGGAGGACAAAATCACCCCATAGACTCCTGTTACCAAAGAAGCACGACCACAAGAACGAGTCAGTCTTTGCAACAGAATTCTCACTTGCAGAAGTCAGAGGAACGTGAGGCATGGAAAAGAGCCTCTCTCCTTGTTTCATCCTGCCTTGTGCTTAGGTTCTGTTGATTTCCTAAGAGGCCTTAGGACATTGCTTTAGGATGCTGGAAGCCCAGCGGTCCTGTGTGGTAATTAGTTTTAGCCATCAGGAAAAAGCACCTTTGTCTAATTTGCCGAAAGTCAAAGCCAATCAATACACCTTACACTTTATACCTCCCCTGGTTAATCAGAAGGTCAACTAGCAAGAAACTCTCCACCCCGGGGATGGTGGACACCCTTCGGCATATGAAAAGGGCAAAACTCATGCTGCCTTCCCCACAAGAAGTTAGCAAAGGTGACCGAAGGGCATACTCCGAGTAAGGCAGAGACATCCCCGGGTGACCTGAGAGCAGGTCCTAGGACCCAGGTGAAAACACACCCGCACATTTCTGAGCTGGAGCCTTTTCATAGCCTGGGGCCCCAGGGTTAAAAATGAATGTATTACCTGGATCACAGCCAGCCCTTTCACCAAAAGCTTCCGATTTATGTAATAAACCCCTGCCACAGAACATAGTTACTAAACGCTGGGACATGGAGACCCCTAGCGGGGCAGGGTGCGGATGGACGGCGTCCAATCCCCTCTGTCCAGGTTGCACTACAAGCCTCCAGGTCACACCTGGTTTGCTGGGCAAGAATTATGATCACGAGATGACTTTAATTCTGCTTAAAAGGCACCGCCAGGGCTAAATCCAGCATAGAATGCTATTTTTATACTTTTGATTACCAGGAAAAGTTGCAGCCCCCAGGTAATTCCTGTGAAATACAAGGGTGGCCCAACGCAGGCTGATTTAGAATCAGAGCAGCTGCCGAGCTGCTGCGGGGAGAAGGTGAAGGAACTCGTCTTTCTGCCATCCTTGTCCAATAAAGAAGAAAGAAAAAGAAGAGTGAACGAGGGGAGCAGAAGCAGGGCGCACCCTGGCGTTCATTTCAGCACGCGGGACACAGGCTGTGGTCTGGGGTCAGTTACCACTGGCCCCAGGTTGCAGGAGGAATTTCAAGGTCTGGATCCTGGGAAGCCCAGAGCTCTTCCCAGGCAAGGCACAGGGCTGGGGCTGCTTGTGGAAGGCCACTTCCTTTGGAATCACTACCCCATAGGGTCTGAGTGCTCACATGTTTGTCCCTGACCTTCACCTCAAAGAGAAGACAGGAAATGCAAGGCAGATGCACCTCCCCCGCAGAATGCGTGCGTGCTCAGCACCCCAGTTAATTTAGGCCAGATTCAGCCCTGCAGGAATTTGCGCTAATACTTTTCAGGTGACTGACTGAGGTAAGGCTGATAGGACTTAATAGTGCAGATGAGTTATTGCAGTCTACCTGCTCGAAATGTCCTCTACCTGACTTTCAAAGCTGCACATGGTCTGGCGCACAGGCAAGCTGGCTTCTGAGGAGCCTCATACATTTATTTCCTCTCTTTCCTTTTTCTTTTTCAAGAACCCTCATTATTCACAAAATGAATCCAAGCCCATGGTCCTCAGACTGTGGGAGCCCCAAGGTGACCTGGCCTGAAGCCTGGAGAAGCCACATCTTTACAGGGTCTGCATGGGGAGGCCCAGCTCAGGGTTCCGAGGGAAGAGGCCCTGCCTCCTCACTGCCCTCCTGACCCCCAGGAGTGTACTGCAAGCATCAAGAATCAGTGCAGAGTCCTCTGTAACGCATTTCCTCAAGTGTTTCTCCCAGTGGATCCAGACCCGCCCACATTTATGGGATCACAATATAACATACGGTTCTTATGGGGATTGCTGTCACAAAAAAGGTTGGGGGAGGCAGTGATCTAAACCCAGATCCTCAATTGGATTTGATCTCACACTCCATCCTTTAGAACATTTGAAAACAAACATATATATATTCAGCAGCAGGGTGTATCAACTATATATTTATTAATTATATATGCCACTATTCTATATATGATATACCTTATTGACTTATCCCGAAATAGAAAATAGAAATGAAAAGCACTATGGTTAGCCAGGAGTGTCAATTTGATTGGCTTTGGGACCTGCCCAGGGGATTGGTGAACCACACTTCTGGATGTGTTGGGGGAAGGGAGTATGGAGGTGTAGCTTTGGGGTCTATGTCTGGTCCCTCACCCCTTCTTCCCTGACACTGACCCCTTACTCAGCTTCCTGGCTGCCATGAACTGAGCAGCCTTGCTCCACACCCCCTTCCACCATAATGCTTCTGCCTTGGACACAGCTGACCATGGACTGAATCCCCTTAGAACATGAGCCAAGCCTCCTTCCCATTAAGATATGGGTATCAGCTATTGTGTCCCACAAGGATAAAGCTGACTAATATGGATTAAATGTAAATGTATATAAAATGTAGAGTGGAAATGCTGGCATTTCCTGTGTCTGTGGCCATGCAAAACCTATCCCTTTGGAGATGACCCTAACCCTCACCACTCTCAAGTCTCCAATTCCTCCAGTTCTCCACCACCCCAAAATCCAGGGATGATACTCTTCACATCCACTGTCCCTCTAAATCTGCCAAGAAAACAGAATCACACACAGTCAGTAAAATACTAGATGAAAATGTTCGTACAAACATAAGCACAATGCTGTGGCACTCCAAGGAGGTTCCCTCTTCCTGAGAGGCAAGGAAGACTTTATCCAGATAGTGATGCTAGACTGGATCCTGAGGCTGGGTGGGTGCACGCCAGGCTGCGTGGAAGAGGGAAGGGTCTGCAGACAGAGGAGCTGGCAGGACCTGACTCTTCTTGTGTTCAGAGTCCTGTGAGCACTTAGGTAAAGTGCTCTGAACTACTGCTCCTGGAATCTGCCTGAGTCCAGGCGGGGAAGGCCCAGTGTTTGATCAATGCTCCCATCTTTCCCTTTGCCATACCTACAAGGAAAGGGCTCAAGAGGGCAAGGGGCTTCCAATGAAGCCACAACAAACATTAGCTAATGTCTGAAAAGTCCAAGCTTCCCAGAGCGTGGGGACAGCGTTCACGGAGGTCAAACAGGTCAGTACCACAAGGGTTTATTATTTGGCACCAATGTGCCACTCTTAGCTCAGACTGCTCTAGCAAGACACTTTGGCCTGGTGGTGTAAACATTTCTCATGTTTGTGGTTGCTGGATGTCCCAGATGAAAGTGGGACACCTTGGCTCTGGGGTGGTGAATTTGGTTCTCACTGTGACCTGGCTGGCAGATGGTCACTTTCTAGCTGTGCCCTCACGTGGCAAAGAGAAAAGTCTCAATTGGGTTTCATCTAAACCTGCTACTTCCTGAAAGTCACCATCATATTAGGGGTTATGGGTTTCAGTATATGAATTGGTGGTAGGCAGAAAAGGAGACATAAACATTCAGCCCATAACACTTCCCTGACCAAAGGGGCTGGGAATGTCCCTCAGTGGTAGAGTGTTTATCTAGCATGTGAAAGACTTCGGATTCAAACCCAGTGACAAAAATACATAAATAAAGTAGCAAAAGGGCTCACAACCCAAATTATTATTTAGCTAGATGTCCTTTGTAGGAAACATTTTTTATCTCTACTTGCCAGGCACATGTCTTCTTTCCTCCTCTCAGGAAACCTGTGCTCACACTTCCTGGGATTCTCTATGACTAACACTATCATCAGCATGCTGCAATCCCCAAGCTGCAGGGTTGGATTTTAGGAGACGACATTCACACAGGCTAGCCACAGCCAGGAGGAGGAGGAGACTTTGGCTGCGATGGCTCTAGGGAGGACACAGGTTCTTCCCTTCCATCCCCACCTGAACAAGGCTGATGGCAGATTCCAGCAGCAGCAGCCAGAGTGGGATGAGGCACAAGCATTCCTGAGAAAGTAGAGTCAATCTCTGGAGGGAGAAGCCAGGGCATGGTAACAGCATTCAAGCCCTACACCTTTTCCATTATGCAAACAAAAGTCTCCGTGCTTTTGTATAGCACAGCAGGATGGGGCATCTTCTATTACTGTAAGTGCAAGGCTCCTAATAATACATTATCCATCTCGGAGGCACAGTGTGAGATCATTGGAGACTCCAAACTCCTCTAACTTCTATAAACAGGATAGGCAACTGCTAAATTTTCCTAGGTTAAAAAAAATTTTTTTCAAAGCAGCAATATACCGTTAAAACAAAAAATGTTACTTTTCCAGAGAAAAACTTTGGACATTGACTTAGTTACTTTTCTCTCATTGCTGAAACAAAATACCTGACTCAAAGTTCAAGGGGAAAAAGATTCTTTAGCTCATGGTTTGCAGAGGTTTCGGGTTGTAATTAGCTGGCTCCAAGACAGGGGGGCTTTGCAGAGGAGCAAAAGAAGACAACCAGTTCATGGCAAGCAGAAGAAGAAAAAGCAAGACAAGAAGGGAGAACACAAGAGTCTTTCTGTCCCTCATGTAGTCAGGCTCCTAGGATCAGGGCTGTGCCAAACCAATCAGTGGGCTGATTTAGTAATCACCCCCCTTAACCCTAGTGCCCTTAACTCTAGCATCCTTAACCTTAGCACCCTCAATGCTAGCATTGCACCATGAATCAATCACACACTCTCAATTCAGCCACCTCTGAAAAAGCCCAACCTATGACCTCATAGGGAGACATCTAGACACAAGCCGCAACAGACATCCAATACCTTACATGATCATATTGAAATGAAGTCATTTGAACTTTTTAAAAGAGTAAATGTGAGACATGAAATGCCCAGCAATTCTGTGATCTCTATAACATAATAGAATGACGCACTGTCATTCATGATCCTTATTAATTTGATTCAATAAATTTTAAGATTATTTTCCAAAACCCAAATGTAAAGTTAATATTTATAGGCTATTACACTTAAGGTAAGGACAGTTAAACCTGCCTCCATTCAACAGTAAGTCAATTGATGGGAACTATGTGCTTCTTTGTACCAAGTTCCAAACCAGAACCTGGGTCCATAGGCCATTTGTAACCAAATGTCCTCTAAGTTACCATGAAATGGGGTTTGATAACCAGAGAAAAGTGAATCTTACCAAATCTTTCAGGCATTTTGTGGAAAGGAATTCTGTCCTGTCTGCAAAATTAGTCTTCAAGGCTTCTAAGCTTTAAGTTGCCTCCCAACTTGAATGCTAAGACTATAAAATTTTTCTCTTTTATTTTGTAAGTTTTATGAAACAGAGAAACAATGACTAAAAAGATTAAAGAACAGTAACCACTGAGCACGACTGGGGCAAACATGCTAGAGTAGGATTCTTTGGTTGCAGTTAACAGAAACCCAGCTGGAATGGGTTGGGCCACTTGGCCAGGAAGTCTGTACACTCCAGCTAAGCGCACTGTCCTTGCTGAAGGTGAGGAGAAACAAACCTGGGGACACACATGGCTTGGGGACTCTGTGTCTTCTGCCCTGCAAGTGGACACTGTTACCTCAAACCAGCTATGTACTGGCATGGAAAGCAGATCCCAGTCCTGGGCTGCTTAGTGTTTGTCATGTGCACTTTTGTGATTGAAAGAGACAAACTCCCCTCCCAGTCTAAATCCTCAGCAGAGAATTCTTGATTGGCCAGCTTGGGCTCAATTCAGGATAAACAACTGTCCGGGTTTTCCTAGGACTAAGGAGCCTTCTAGAACATGGCACTTTCCATTTTGTATTTGGGAAAGTTCAAGAAAAACAGAACAAATTCAACTTCAGTTACATGCCCCTTCTTCCAATCATCCTTGTGGCCATCAGCACGAGATACCCAGACTCCAATTTAGATCCAATATTTACTTTAAATTATCACCAGATAACTTGCTAGAGGGATGGGTCACAGAGGACCCACACAGATCTCATGGTGGGATAAGGGGAAAAGAATGACTTCCACCAAGAAGGGTGGATTAGACAGGACTACAAAAATGAGACAACTCTGAGGCCATATACATGTCAAATTTTTCCTATTATGTGTGCCTTGTGATTTGATAAGCAATTCCTGCAACATTCCCATCCAATACACTTACTATGGAACTTTTATTATTTACACTCACTGGAATGTCTAATTCCATCACTGCTGTAATGTACTAAATGCTACCCTCGTGAACTGAAACAGTTAATACACGGTTTAAACCACTTCCATATCTAAGAAATCTAATTCATTTCTTAGAAATTATTCCACTAAGCACTACATAAATCACTTGTCATGTCTTCGAACCTACTGTACTCAGTCAAAACACATCCTACAGTTCTATGTTACACAGTCGGAAGCATTTGTAACAGCGTAAGGTATGCATGCTGTCAAATCGCCTGCTTCGCCTTCCAGCAGTTTTCTTTTCTTAGCTTCTCCTCCATGTGCTTTAGAATTGCTTGAATTCTTTAGCTCATTCTTTCAGGAAATAGAATTAATATTTAAAGGCAGTAACTGTAATTTCAAGAATGTCCAAGTAATAACCAGAGTCCCCACGACATAAATTATCCTACCCCTGCAGTGGTCCTATTTCCTTTTTGAAGTCATACAATCAAGACAAGCTGGTTTAAATTCTATTAAGTCTCCCAGGAAGACTTGAGTTTGTTGAAACGAGATACGAAGTCAACAAATACAGAGACACAAGGACAGATCTGTTACCTTCAGGTACTTGTGCTTTGAGCCTTAGCAGGGCTGCTCACTGGCCTTGTCTCAGGCCCAAGCTACTTGAGTCTTACACTTAGCTCAGGCGCACTTATTTGAGTTTGAAGGGGCCCCTCTAGGAACAACTTACACCTCCACACTCACCTCACCAGATGAAAGATCCCTCTTTTACCTTAACTCAGCACACTACAGTTTGATATTTCTCCAAATGAAATGCAATACAAAAAGCAAGGCAACTAAAGCAGCAGAAAACTACAAGAGGGACAGACATGTGTACGCTGCACGTCTTAGTCCATTTTCTGTTACTATAATAAAATTCTTGAGGCTGGGTCATTTATACAGCAAAGAAATTAATGACCAAGAAAGTAATGACCAAGTTTATAAAAACATGCTCAGCATCTTAGGCTGTCAGAAGAAAGCAAATGGAAACAGCAGTGAGATTCCATTTTACTCCATAAAGAATGGCCATCATCAGGAATAAAAAAACACTGATAAGTTTGGGAGAGAAAGGAGCTCTTCTATATTATTGGTAGGAATGTAAATTTGTGCGATTACTATGGAAATTTCTTTATGAAACTAAAGATAGAGATTCCATTCGACCTTACTATATATCTTCTGGGTATCTTCCTGGGTTAAAGATATTATATTACAGTGGTAGATGCATACCCATAGTTACAACAGTACAACTCATAATGGCTAGAAGAAGCCTCTATGCCCACCAACAGATGAATGGGTAAAGAAAATGCAGTGTTATATACACAGTGGAATATTACTCTGCCATGAAGAAGGATAAACTTGAGTCATTTGTAGAAAAAAATGGACAGATCTCACAATCATGTTCCATGAAATAAATCAGACACAAAAGATAACTATTACTTGGTTTCTCTTATGTGATAAACCCAAAGTATACATAATTTAACAAGCAAAATAAAAAAGGGATGTCAGAAATAGTAGACTTAGTGAAGATGGGAAGGAAATCTTGGATGGGAGTAAGAGGGAATGAGAGGGGAAGTAAGAGGAATCGAGATGCAATCTGCATATTACCAAGTCCCCAAGATGAGTGTATTTATAAGATACTGTGAATATCTACTGATAAAAACTTTAAAATAGAAGGTACATATCCCACAATTTTGGAGGCTGAAAGTCCAAGGTCAAAGGGCCCCATCCATCCAGCCTCCAGCAATAGCTGGAGATGGCATTGCTACGGAGTTCCAGGTCTGGAAGAGACAATCAGGAGACACAGAAAACCAGAGACTCTTCAGTGCCAGGCTTGCACTTCTGCAACCACACATTCTCATGGGAACCGACCAGGATCCCCAAGAACTACATTAATCCCTTCCACAGCCGGTGACCCCAGGGACAGGATCACCTCCCACCAAAGCACACTTCTTAAAGCTTCTGCCAACTCTTACCCCCACCCCACTGGAGACCAGGCCTCCAGGGCACAAAACTTGGGGACCAAACCACACCCAAACCAACAGAGCAAAGGTGCTTTGTTCCAAGTTTGCTGAACCCAGTCAGTTGTGGTTCCTTCTGCACAAAAGCAAGAAGAGTTTGCCCTCAGTCCTTGGAGATTTTGATGATGAACAAACTACCTGCACCCCTAGCAGGATACTCCAATTCCACATGTTCCCAGGGTGCCTCTCAGCCTCTGCAAGATCACACAAGTCCACACACAGCCGAGTCTAAGAGGGAGAGTGGAGGATGCTGGCCCTTAGCAGGGACAGGAGGAAAGGACACAGCAGCTTGAGCCTTGAGTGCACAGAGAGGCTTCCGGGTGAGCACAGGTGAGGGAGACGAACGAGGAGCCTCAGCCATGTGGAGATTGCGCAGGAGGGGACTCTGCCACCCAGCCTGGCAAGTGGCCCAGCTAATGACCATGAAATCTGCTACCTGATCTAAAATGATTCGTCTTTTTGAATTCTTTTTGAAAGTAAATGAACAAATGAGCAGAAACATGGAGAAAGGATGAGTCTTAAGGTTGGGTGAGTTGCAGTATGGTCCTTAAAGGGTGAATTGAAGGCCAAAAACATTATGGGTTAAAGTTAGACCTGGCTAAAGTTAATAGGCACCAAAGGAACAGAGAGACAGAGACAGACAGAGACAGACAAAGAGACAGAGACAGAGAGCAGAGAGACAGACAGAGACAGAGAGAGATAAAGACCAAGAGAGGCAGAGAAAGACAAAGAGACAGGACAGATGGAGACAGAGAGGCATAAGAAGCCCTAATATATATCCAGATGCAGTCACAGATGGGGAGAAAAACACAATAAGGTAAAAACACTATTTGACAAGATAAAACTATAAAGACTGTATTTACAAACTAAAGATACAAAGTTACAGACCCAAGAAAGTCTAAGCACAGAATGAGGAGAATCTAATGAGGATAAATAAAAATAATTCTGTATCTAGGCACATTATAACTAAGCTGAAATTCTTAAAAAGCAGCCAGCAAAAAAAAAAAATCACCTTCAAAGGAGCAACATTCACTTTTCAACAGACACTGTGGGAGCCAAAGGCAATAGAATTACGTGTTTAACGTCCTAAAACAAAGCTAGGCTGTGATGCCAGCAGAAGGTAAGGCAGAAAGATCATCAGTTCAAACCCAGCCTAGGTAACCTATGACTTACCAAGATCTTGTCTCAAAAGAAAAAATTAAATACTGAGGTTGTAACTCAGAGAAAAGACCCTGGCTTCAATCCCCAGTACTACCCACCCCCCCAAAAATAGATGAAAATAAAGTACTGAAACAAATCATTTGACAAAGCGTGGACTATTCAGTAGATTATACTAGGAAATGTGTTATTCATAAATGTAACTAAATTTCATGCATAAAAATAAGTTCTCAGTAGATTCAAAAAGCAAAACATTTTTACATTTGGAGAGAAAATATGGTACATTCTTATGATTTCAGTACAGAAAAGGATTTTTAGCGTGATGCAAAAAACAAACATTAGAGGAAAAATACAAAATCTTACAAGATGTTTTAAAAGTTAAACTTCTCGGTACTTTTGTGAATTGCACTAACATTTGTGCTGTGAGTTGAAGTAACTGCGTTAACCACGGTTACAGCTGGATAAGGGCCCCCAAAGAAAATCATCCTTCGTCCCTGGAGCTCGTGAATGTTGCCCTAAATGGAAAAACAATTCCTTCGGGGGTGGGGAAGGAGCTGGGGATGGAGAGATTATCACCTAGGACCCAAATGGCTCTCAGCCCAAGCACGTGCGTCTTTGTAAGGGACAGGTAGGCGGAGGTTTGCTGCACAGAGCAGAGGACAGTGTCACCAAGAACAGGCTGGAGAGGTGTCATTGTGAGCCATGGAAGACCAGCAGCCTCCACAAGCTGGAACTGGCCAGGGCTGGGCTCCCGAACCCTGAGCGACCCTGCAGCAGCGCTGATGCCTGGATTGTGTCCCAGGGATGCTGACTCAGAATTCTGGCACCGGAACCATGAAATAATACATTTCTCTTGTTTTAAATCATCGAGTTATAGGAACCCGTGACAGCAGCCATGGGGAACTCATGCAGTGATGTTAAGACCAACATTTTCAGGGTCACAGGAAAGATGGGTGATTGTGAAAATCAAAGAAATAAAGCATGGATGCCACTGCCGAAATCAAATTGAAACTATTAATACAAACTGGAGAATTTTTAAAAGAAGATTGCATCAAACCTAAGATGCACCTTTTTTGTTACATTTTAAGATCTCCAGAATCCAAGTTTATCTTGTAATTTAGGATAATTCTGGTATAAACTGCTTGGGATCTACTATATTATGTTACACAAAATAATGTTGCATCAAACAGTGAATCCTGTCTTAGTTTTGTAAAGTGTAGATCTTCTATTTTGAATACTGAAAGGCTTAATCCTCACTATCCAAAGGTGTGATAGTTTGAACAATTAAAAACGTTTGCAGTGGACTGAAACACAATGAATCAATGAAAATGCATGAGACCATAATGACACTAAAAGAGAGAATTTCTTATGTCACAATTTTTCATAATTTACTTGGAACTTATGGAAAAATTCAGCCTTGGTCAAGCTTTCCAGGAAAACAGTAAACCAGGGAAATTAGTTATGCAGGTGACAAAGGAGAGCTGGGGTTGCAGAAGAACACCAGCACTGAGAGACAAGAAACGATAGAATTAGAAGGTCAGCATTCTCACATCCTTGTGAAGCCACCGGCCCAGGCAAGGCTGTCCAGATGATGTTGGAACTGTCTAGTACCTCACACTTGATGGAAGCCAGAAATTCATATAATGCCAAAGCAGCACCCCATAGGTTCTTTTCTAATAAAAGGAAAAATCAGTAGCTGTGCTCTGCTCTAGGTCTGAAGTGTTCCTCAGAAGCTTGTGCATTACAAGTTGGATCCCTGGGGAATGGTGCCATCAGAGCTGCTGGAACCTTAAGGAGGCAGGCACTGGTGAAGGAAGGGGGTGCACTGAGGTGTGATCATAGAGGGGATGCCAGAACCTGGGCCCTTTCTCTCTGGCTCCAGGTCAGCATATGGTGACCCACCTCCTCCAGTACTGCCCCCACCCCAAAATGGGCTTCCTCTTCTCAGGCCCAAAGCAATGGAGCCAACCATGGACTGAACCTCCTGATACCATGAGCCAAAATAAACTTTCCCTCCTTTAAATGGATGTTCTCTGGTCTTTTGTCACAGCAATGGAAAGCTGACTAACCCAGGTTGAATCATAGAGACATATTAAGCTGTTATCATCTAACCTAGTGGTCACATTCATTAATGATGTCATCAAAATACTATGGACCCTGATGCAATATAATGTAAATGATATCATGTAAGGTTTCTAACTAAAAATATGCAATTTGGACCCATTCAACCTGTAAAGTAATCACTATAAGGATACAGAGAAAAAGCAGGACAAGTTAAATGACCCCATGGTGGACAAATTTAATAAATCCAGAAAGTAGAGTATGAGGTAGGAAGACAGGCCTGACCTGCTCAGCAAGTCAAGGTCATGAAAACAGAGGCTGTGGTGCCTGAGTAAAGAGACAGAAGGAGGGCTGGGGAGTTAGCTCAGCAGTGTAAGTGCCTGCCTGGCAAGCGCAAGGTAATGAGTTCGATCCCTGGTATGACAAAAAAAACACAAGGATTCCACAGCTGGGACATGGGTGACCCTGGACTGGGCCACAGCTTCGACAAGCCAACCAAGATCATTCTGGAGACAAATGGAAAATCCTGAACAGTGACTATGCATAAAATAAAACAAAAACAGGGAGTGAAGATCACTGCCTGGAAAATATACCTTAATACTTAGCATAGGAAGTATGATCTTATTTTGACTTTAAAAATTCTGCATAGATATACAGGTGCATTGTAGCTCATAAGCACACACACATTCACACTAAAGTGTTAATTAAAAGTGATCTTGAGTAGGAACAAAGTGTTTTTACTTTCTTACTTTTCTTTCTGTGTATTTTCTAATTTCCCAGGATGTTCATTTGCTGCATTTGCAGCAGTGAAAAATATGTTTGAAAAAGAAACAAAATCCACCCTGGTCTTCCATTTTAAGAAATATAAAACACTGGATCCCTTGGTCAGTGCTGCCACTGAAATAAAATATTGAATAAGACATAAAAGTGCCTCTCAAACACATGAAAGAAAGAAAGTAAAAATTTCTCCAAAGGAAAAAGGGGAGGGGAGAAGAAGGTACTAACTACACCAATTTACATGTTAAAGCTTCAAAGGCATAAAAAGTATAGAACTTCTAAACCAGCTGTGAGGAAAACAGAATGAGGGGGGGAAAGGGAAAACACAGACAAAAATATGAGGTGGCTGTGAGTTGACCCAAGTACTGCCTGTGTCATGGTAACATAAATGAACCAAAGGCTCCAGCTTTAAGGCCAAGAGGCTCAGGTTGGTTCAAACATCCAGCCACAGATAGTTCACAAGGGCACTTACATGATAAAACAGTTCAGGAAGGTTCCAAGCAAAATAACAAGAGAAGGACGTTAAGAAAATAATAACCGAAAGAAATTTGCCTATTATTAGGTATTTTATAGATTAGATAGATAATACATCTTAAATAAATAGACATGGGATAAGTGTCTGCCTTGCAAGTGCGAGGTCATGAGTTCAATTCCCGGTACCAAAAAAAAAAAAAAAAAGAGCCTTAAATAAATAGACCTATGAATATATATACACATGTATATATGTGATTTAGGTATAAAAGTATTACTTAACATAGAGTTAAAACAAAATAATGACTTTAATTTACCAGGAAGATATAATAATTTAACATGTGTATACAATTCATAAAATAGATTCAAAATTCTGAAAGCAAAAATGATGCAAACCTGGGAGAAAATTTCAAATCGATAATCATATGGGAAATTTTCACATATTCCTCTGAGCAATTATAAATCAAATCTATGAATAAGTATAAGCCTATAAAATATTAAATCTATAACAGATTTGAATATAACCAAGATTTATTTAAGGTACCTATAAAGAATATCACATACACAAAAGGAGAAATTCCAGTTCTTCTTAAGCATATGTGAAACATTTATAAAAATCAATCATATTGGACTAGAAAGTAAATCTGAACACATTTAAAAGGATTTGCTACAAATCAGTTCAAAATCGGAGGCTGAGGCAAGAGTATCACAAATTTAAGTCCCAGGTAACTTAGTAAGAGTGTCTCAAAATTTTTTTAAAAAAATCAATAAGTACAAATGTATTTTATGTATACAACTATTGAGTTCAGAATGCAATAAATTTGGATATGGTCCACCAAACTGAGCTGACCATAGAGAAACTCCTAGAATTTTAAGAGATGAGTGTGAATGAGTGGCCACCAGCTGTCCAGGGGTAAAATCAGTGTTTGGATCTGTGCATCAAGGGTCAGTCTGAATTTAACACAGTGTTTGGCGGGGGCGTTTGTTCACAAGCAAATTCTAAGATTTTCTGGTTTAGCCTATACCTTTCCTTCCTATTACCTGGCAAAGCAAAGCACTCAGGACAGCTGGCTCTAAAAACACCCCTGTGAATTGGTCTTTATTAGGATAAGCAGAGAAAAACCACTATACATGGGTCTTCCCTCATATTTTAATTACTTGGGATACCGCTCTAAGTATTAGCATCACAAAATACAGTCGAGCACCTGGCTGTTTCATGTCTAAACCAAACTATCAGGGAGGACTTTGTGGCCAAACTAGAATGAACCTTAGGGAGCGAGGTGAAGAAACCGCCCTGTGTAACATTGTGTCTGATACGATGAACAGTTACTTCTGCTTTTATTCGGAAAATATTCCGGAGCTTAGAGAAGATGAATGTATTTCAGGGAAATCCCAAAAGATAATGTGGAGGCAGAAAGCTCCCGGGTTGGCCGAGCCGTGGACGCTGCCGGTGAAACCGCGAACTCAAAGATACTGATCACCGCGAATGGTCTCATCGTTGGATAAAAACAGAGACCTGCGTCCCAGCGCTTGTTAAAAAGCGTCATGGAAGGACGCAGGAGCAAAGGAAGATGTGAGTCGAAGAAGAGAGGACAGAACGGCAGAAGGAACAGAAGAGGACAGCGGCGTCCAGAGGCCTTGACATGTAACTGCGTGTATCTGGCTCACTGCGGGCACCAGACAGCTGTTCAGAGCTCTTTTTTCTTACCATCTGAGCCATTGGGTTCGTGAGAAAGTTCTATAGCAAGCAAGAGTTAGGGCCCAGCATCCTAAGATTTTCACGTTGTGTTACTGGGGATGCATGATTCCATCTGAGTACACTGAGGAAGGTTCCTGCCCCCCTGGACCAGCCCCTACCTGCCCCCCTCACTCAGGCCTGAGGGGTTCATACCAGGGCTGCACACTGAGAAACTTAGCCTGTGGGCTCCAAGTGAACAGCTGTTTCTAGACGGCTCAAACTTAACATTCCAAGATCAATGCCAGCTGGGAGGCTGTAATCCCAGCACTCAGGAGGCTGAGGCAGGAGGGTCACCTTGAGTTTGAGGCTAGCCTGGGCTACACAGCAAGATCCTGCCCCTTCCTCCCAAGATCTATTTCTCATAAGGTCTTATTCTTCCAATTGATCAGGCCAGAGCTCTCCGATCTAACCTCAATTCTTTCCTTGTGCCCTTTCCTGGATTGAATTTTGTCCCACACAAAGCCACGTGCTCCTCCTCCCTGACTGTGGTAGCCCTCTCGGTGGCATGCCCTCTTCTGACTTCGTCTGCACCTGAGCCCTGTTCACTGTGTGCCGTGCCCTGCAAAGGTGAGGAATCCTCTTTATCGCATTCCTGGTCAGTAATGAACCTGACCTGAGGCAGAGCAGTCCCTCAATTAGCCAACCGCTTAAAAGACAAAAAGAAGGAGCCTTTCTCAGCACCCACTGCCTCCTACTTAGACCAAGGGAGTAGGATCTAGCAGGCCCGTGAGGCCAGAACCATCGAGCCCGGGGGTGGGGCTGGGCAGGCCTGAGAGCGGCGCCCAGGTCTGCCTGTGTCACCCGAACTGTGCTAATCCGCTGGAAGGCCAGGCGGGTGTGGGGTTTTCCCATAATTTTTATTAGCCTGTTACACAGATTCATGGGTTTCGTTTTGGCAGGTTTAGTGTGGTTTTAATAGGAAACATTGGAAGGTCTTGTGAGATGACCAAACAAGAAGAAAAAGGAGAAAAAAGAAGACTCGGGGAACTTCTCATGGTAGAGAAAGAGAAAAATGGAATTAGAGAAAAAAAGTGTGTGCTAAATAACAGGTTCAAAGAGTGTGGCATTCACAGGCACGGCACCTCCACGAGACACAGTCTGAGCCCCGTGTGGAAAGAAATAAGGAACTAGTGCAGCGTTGTCATCACTTTCAAAAGCAAACAAGATTTCTTCATCATCTATGCTATTTCCTTGTAGGAGGCAAAACAGGGCAGCGAAGGTTTCAGCAAACCACATTAGCAGGCAGTTCACAAAAGAAACAATAAACAGCCAATAAACACACAGAAAAAATGTGCTTAACTTCACAAGTAATCAAAGGAACACACTTTAGAACAACAGAACAATTTCCCTTTACCCTGAGTAGGATTATTTAAGTGTAATATCCATTGAATTTCAGAACAAGCGTAGGAGTGGAAATTGGCAAATCCTTTGTAAGGGAAAAGTTAGCTCTATGTATCAAAAGGCTTTAAACTATATTCCCATAGTCAGTGACAGTGAGTATCATTTATTCCAATTTGTGTGCAAATATTTTTATGTTTCAAAGATCATGGAGTACTCGAGCCTGGATTAGAACTCAGAGGCGTCAGTGCTAAAGAGGGTGGATTTCCTGAGATATAGAATTACTCTCAATCCATTGGTAAATGAGTGAACAAAAATGCTTTCACTGTATCTAAGAAAAACCATGATTCACCCTGCAAGACATCCAAGCCCAGAGTGTTCTGAGCCGAGTGGGATGGTGTGTAGATTTAATACCCCAGACACGGGGAGCTCCTACTCTGAGAACACATCACTAGTCCACACTGCAGTGGCACACTCAGGGAGGCTTCATAATGAGAAGTTTCCCTAATTCCTATGAATAAATGCATGCAAGCTGCTGAACAGACCGGAGACACTTGCTCTAGAACTCTGCTAAAAAGAGCTTTAACTTGAAACTCAAAACACCAATTACCCTGCAGACTCAAGCTTAAGCAATTTAGCCTTGTTTTGAAAGCTTTTGTACAAAAAAGAAGTAGGTCTTTCTGGGCTCTCACCTCTCCTCCAGTGTTTTGCAAGGTGAGTGGCCAGTGTGGACCAGACCACTCAATGCGAGCTGTTCTCTCGGAATTAATATATTTCGAAGTCAAGAGCCAGGCAAGTAGCAATGCTAATCAAGCAAGTGACAGCATTAATCTCCTTTGGCTCAGCTCAAAATAGGATGTGCCACCGGTGACCCTACGTCCTTCCTTCCCCTTCTCAAGCCATTAGCTGAACATCATATTTCTTTCTGCTGCCAACGCCGGTGCCACCAGCCACACAATTCAAACAGCAGGGAAAAACGCAGAAGACGAGAACAGCTTATTAACTCTGCCTGGGAGTCAGGTTCACTGATGGCTTCTCCAAGGTGTTCTCTTACTTGGCCCAAAGTAATGAGAAGGTAGCCCTCGGCCAATTACCCTGCACACCTGCAGGAGGATGCGCGGCTGAGATGTTAAAGATGGAAACTGGAGGAGAGTCACAAGGACCAGCACGAGGCCTACACCAAGGGGAATGTCAGGCAGTGATTCACCTAGGAGCCAGTCCTCAGGAAAAACTAGGTGTCACTTCATGGTTCTGGGGCAGTTCTCCCCCCGGAGCGGATGTCACAAAGGAACCAGAGCAGAAGTCCAACAAGGCAGCAGCTCCATCTCCACCTGGGAAAGCTCTATCCCAAGGAACAAACCAGAATGAAAGGATAAATCATTCTGCACAAACTAGGAGAACACAGTGAACCCAAACCCCAGGTCTAACGTGCTCTGTGTAAATGGGGAACCTCCCTGAGCTCTAATTTCCAGCTCTTAAGTTCTAAACTCCCTTCATTTAAAGGCCAAAATGTTGATGATTTCCCCTGAAAGCCACTTACTGTGGCACGGTCATGTCTGCAAGAGTCCAGAATTCCTCTCCAGTGCTGCGTCCTTTGATCTCCTGCCAGAGACTGGGCAATGTCGCACATGGGCACCTGCTTCACTTCCAGCGCCAGCTTCCGGCTCCCCTCAATCCCTAGTTGCCACATCTCATTTTCCAGCTCTGAATCACATCTTCACTTCTCTTTTCCCCTCTGGAGCACATGGTCCCCTCCCTTTCTCAATGCAGGCTCTAACAAAAGCCTCAGAACATCTGTTTCCTTTTCAGAAGGAAATGGGAGCCAAAATCACCCTGAAAGCACTTGCTCATATCCATCCACTGTGAATGCCTCAGACTGGATTCTGGCCAGGTAGATCCAAATGATGCCTGGACTCTGCAGAAGACACTGCTTGAAGGAGTCACACTTGGGGACCCTGAGTCTTCCCTTCACCACAGGGGGCACAGCCAGGTGTGAACACCTGGCCCAAGAAATGAATCACCAGGTTGGCAAATGACCTCAGACAGAATCCCAGAGGCAGGAGACTTGGAAAATTCATCACTCAGAAAAGGACAGTGAGACGCAGTTCAGAATCGGTTTCATAATCCGTGCTATAGGATGCAGCACTGTACTGGACTCTCTGAGCCTGTGCACCTGCTTAGGAGATGGTGGTGTGGGGCTTCGAAGGCCGAGCAGCATCAGAAGACAGTAAGAGCACCATCGTACAGTAAGGAACCTCTCCAGGCTCCTGTGTGCATCTTACAAGAAAACCTCCAATAGTGAAAGTAACACAAGTCATTTCCTTAAACCCAGAGTTTGTGGAAGATATTGACTAAATGGCACTTAAATCAATAACTAATGAGAAAAGAGTGGCTGAAATTAATTTACTACTACCTCGCATAATAGCACATATCTGTAATCCCAGCACTTGGGAGGCTGAGGCAGGAAGATTACTGTGAGATCAAAGCCAAGCTGGACTACACAGCGAGACCCTGTCTCAAAAAAAAACTTAATTTACTGCTGAATTATCATTGCCTAATCATTTACACAGTAGTAACTGTGGTAGACTAATAAACGTCACGTGGAAACACCCAGCTGAACTGGCTCAGCGTAGTTCTGGGCATGGAAGACCCACCTGAGGGTCGTTGCCAATGGCATAAAAAGAGAACAGAAGAGGACGAGAGTGTGCTGCTGGTCTCCCAGGACCTACCTTGTGGCTGGTTTTCCTGGTGTGAATTCAGCTTTCCTGCCAGAGGAGGCGCTCAGGTCCTCGCTGCCAAGGCTGCCGTTCCCGTCAGGGAGCTCCGGTCTTGGGCTTCGTCTTGAGGGTCACTTCCTGGCTCCTGCGCAGATTCTCTCAGCCTGCGGGCCCAGGTCCTTCGTCCTTGGCGCAGACTTTCTAGCTACCACCAAGGACCTTTGTGCCTTCCTAGTGCAGGTCCTTGATAAAGACTTGCATGAGACTTTGCTGCGGGCTCTAAGACTTCAGCTGGACTCATGCAGGATGATGCCATGGGATCCAGGCCCTTTGCTGGGTTCTTTGGGTCTCTAGTGTGCAGAAAGATTTCTTGTGTTCTTCTGCATTCGACTTTTTGAGTGAAGATTATAAGATAATCCTATAAATGTATGTGTCCTGTGTTAAATCAGTTCCCTTGCAAACCCTGACTACAACAGTAATCTATCTTCCCAAGGAGGTCATAAAAATCAGCTGTACCAATCATTCTAAAATGGACACAGTTTGGTCTTCATTGAATTATACACTTTTATAGTCCTTTGTAAGAATTCTTATAAACATACATAAAACAAAAAAGCAGAGGAGTAAAAGGTGCAGTGACATGTCCTTATAACCTGGATATAAGAATTTTGAGGCTTTCTTTTAGATCCTAAAAGATTTGGGTTCTTATCCATGTGACATATGGCATCTCAGTCACCTTCCCATCACTGAGACACACTCACAGCTAAAGGAGGAGAGGTTTCATTCAGCTCAGTTTCAGAAATTTCAGTCCATGGTCATTTGGCTCCAGGGGAGGAAGGGTATGGAGGAAGAGCTTTGGAAAAGGACAGCTGTTTGTGTGGTGGCAGCCAGGAAGTAGAGAAGGGAGGAGCCAGGGAGAGAGATACAGCCTTCCAGGTCACACCCCCAAGGACACACATCTTTCAGTCAGAGCCTGCCTCCTAAGAGTCAGTGAGCCATAATGCCCCATGATTCAGCTGCCTTCCAAAAGCCCCACCCACGAGCACATGAGGTCTTGGGGGCCTTTCTCAACCTAAACCATAACACACAGAAATGCTCGTGAGCCCGTATTTGTGAAGCACAGTTCCCACCACGTCACAATCATAATCAAAGCAATGCTTTTCCAACAGCACAGAGCGACACTTCCAAGTGGTACAATGAAAAGATGTAATTTTTTTAAAACCTAGGCCAATGGAGAGCTCACCAAGCCATCTCAAAAGTTTGAGGTGAAAGACTAGGAAAGTCTTCCTTACCCTATTTATCTTACGAATTTCTTTTAAAGAGTCTATTAAGAGGTGAATCCATTCAAAGAAAATTATATATGTATCTATGGAAATGTCACCATGAAGCCCATTATTTCATACAATATGCTCTAATAATTTTAATTTTAAAATATAAGAGAGTCTAATGGTAAAAATGAAATTAATAACCTGGTAAAAGAGGTAAAGAGAAAAGCTGGAAGTATCAGTAATCTTCCTTGCTCACAGGGCCACACATCACAGGTCCCAAGGCCTCGACTGTGGAGTTTTGAGGTTCTCAGCCTAACAGACAGTCAGGCTGTAGCACCCCCAGGAACAGGGGAACATGGGAGAACAAAGGCAAAAAAAAAAAAAACAGGTGCTAAAGGAACAAAGCTAACTCTTCATACACAAAGATTCAGACTCAGACACTAGTGAAACTCCAAGAAAGCACCTCGCAAAGGAAATGGTGCAGAAACAAGCACAACCATACATTAGCTAGTATCCGAGGAACCCAACTGGTTAAAAGTCAAGCCCGTTTCTTGTCGATATTCTGCAGGGATCCAGTTCTGCTGAGAACCTCACTTTTCTCAATATACCTCAAACCTGTCTACAGTAATTACCTGAGTCACAGAAATGGGGCATTTTAAATTTTAGTGACACATTAATGAACAAGGTAATCCTCTTGACAGATACAGAGAAAGATTCACCACAGGAAGCCAAGCAAGAGCTCCTTGGATCAAAATGCAGGTCACATAACCAGCCTTGGCAGGCCTGTCCTGCATCAAAGCCACTCTGCAGATAGTCACAGCCCCTTCAGACGCCTTGAAGCCACTGACAGATTTACTGCTTTTATTTTCCCTGGCAGCTGTTTGGCAGACACCTCATCTCGGGAGACAGGCTTTTGTCTTGGAGTCAAGGGGTAATAGGATCCTTAATTGCAGTATCATTTATAACAAGGTCCCAACTTTTTCCAAGGAAATTCTTTCTGCAAGCTGAGGTGAGCAATAGATGCTCCAGTCTGAGATGTAAAATCTCAAAGTACAGCCCAAAGTGCGAGTTAGAACACGAAGGGAAATAGAGGACCTTATCCCCAGGCATGCCTGCGACATCTTTGGCTGTTCACTGCAATGAGAGGGGAAGTGGATGCCAGTACCAATGCCCACAGGTGTCTCTTTCTGCAGCGACTTAGCAGTGACTAAGCTTAGGGTCCCACAGGCAGAACTGTGTCCCTTGAAAATTCCTGTGCTGGGATGGCCGTGTAGCTCAGTGGTAAAGTGCTTGCCTAGCATGCAAAAATTCATATGTCAAAGTTCCCATCCCCAATATGACCTTACCAGGGCATGGGGTCATTAAAGACATAATGCCAAGGCCAGTGGCATTATACTGTTTGATCACACTTCTGTCATTCTTGCAAACATTATCTCAACTTTCCATAACCAGCCAGATGGTATGAGTTCTAGCCCATGAAGAACAAACTTCCAGCCTGTTCCTCTTTACTCTGTGTTATGGCTGATACATTGTTTCAGCCTCAGCAGTTTAGAAGTTTAACTGAGAAAGGCAGCAGGAAACCAGGGTTCTTACTCTGTAAACATCTTCAGCCTGTGCAAGAGGAGGGCAAGGAGATTTTGTGAGTTTCTACACTGGGCCTAGAAGGGGTAGCCTATGCATAATATAAAGGAGAAAGAAAGACTTGCTCTTCACCATTTTGCTCTGACTGCTTTTGCTGGCTGCTGCCTTGAAGTGTTGCCCCTGTGCCATGTGCCACCCTGCCTTGGAACCAGCTGATTATGGACTGAAACCTCCACAAACAGTAAGCTAAATAAACTTTTCCTTCCTTCTTTTTTGGGTATCAAGTATTCTGTTCCAACAAATAGAGAACAAACTCGCCAGCTCTTTCTAAAACCCAAAGCCTCTCTTTTGATATTATAGAACCTTACCTGAAATTTTGGCTAAGGCACTATGGTCACTGGAACATCAAAAGCAAGTGATGTAAAAATTCTAGTAAGGGAATCAAAAAGAAAAACTACAGGAAACAAGGAAGGGAGAGAACCTGTCAGAAATTTTAGACTGTTGGCCTCTTTGTCCCCTACCCTCATTCAAATGGGAAATGGATCTGCCGTCTGCTGATGTACACTCTTCATGTCTTAGCCATGGTCTCTCCTCAGTCTGTTATCCATGTCAACCAACATCCCAGTATATGAGGTTGGAAATGCCATTGCTAAAGAATTCTCAGGTTTCAAATGGCACACAGTTCTGGATAGACACCATGCCCAGGGTGTGAATCATGTCTTTGTCCAGTGTGTCCACGCTGTATATGACATCTACCCCTTAGTCACCAAGTAGCCATCTTGGTTAGCAGACCTACTATGACTGTTTCCAGGAGATTGTTACAATACTCAATAATGGTTGCAAAGCACGAGAACAGTGATATTGGTTGCCAATTTTAGTACAGATACGGTTATATTTATTCTACTTTATTATTAGCTAATGTTTATCTCTTACTGGGCCTAATTTATAAATTCAACTTTATCATAGGCATCTATAGGAAAGAAAAATATCTACGGAAAAAATTACAGCTATATGACTATATCTAGTTGCAAAAAAATTATAGGAAAGAACATAGTGTTTATCACAGTATCTTTAGTGCTACGTGGTTCAGGTATCCACTGAGGATCTTGGAACATATTCCTTAATGAGGAGTGACTACTGTGCTAAAATTCAATATGGTACCTCTCAAAGTATGGGTACCAGCCCAGCAGCAGCAGCAGCAAATTCTCAGGCTCCTCTCCAGACCTACTAAATCAGAACAGGTGGGACCCAAGACCTGTGTTGGAACAGGTACTCTGGGCACTTCTGATGCCATTAAAGTGTAAGACCCAGTCTTACACTCAAAGCCAAGAGGCAAGTGGGTTCCACTTGATGCAAATAGAGTTGGAAGGGACTGCCCAAGAGCACTGAGTTCAAAGGGACTCTCTTGGTTACTTTTCTCTCATTGCTGGGACAAAATACCCAACACCCAAAATAAAGGAAGTAAAGGTTTATTCAACTCACAGTTTGTGGAGGTTTCAGTCCATAATCAGCTGGCTGCAAGGCAGGGTGGCGTGGCACAGGGGCAACAGTTCAAGGCAGCAGCCAGAGCAAAAGCAGCCAGAACAAAAGGGGACAAAAGCCAGCCCCTTTTCTCCCTTATATTGTACGCAGGCCACCCCCCTTCTCTCCAGGGCAAGTGTAGCACAAAATCTATGTGCCCTCCTCTTGCAAGGGATGAGATAGTTACAAAGTAAGGACTCTGGCTCCCTGTTGAGTCTCTCAGTTAAACTTCTAAACTTCTCAAGTTGACACAGTGTATCAACCATAACAGGAACCCTGAGTTAGAAATTAACATCTGGGAGAGAGAGTATCAGTTTACAAGCCATAGAACAGCCATCCTGGGCATCTCAAGGTGATAAACCATCCCACTGTGTTGTTCTTCAGACCAATGATTGCAAATAAAAAATCTCCCCGATTCCTGAGACGACTTGGATCCCAGTACACTGGCATAAAAGCAAAAGAAGATATAAAAAGTTTGCTTTCATTTCTAAGGCAAATCTCCAAACAAAATAAGTACACAGTGGTGCTGTTCTTTCTCTTACTAAATATTTATCTCTCCTTCCCTGCATACCTTGTGCGCTTAGCAGGGGGATGCTATTTTGGTGATGGCAGAAGGGAGTTGGACTCTCCTCATCTAATTCAGGGAAACAAGCAACATACAAAATTTAAAGTTGCGAGATAAATGAATTTAAAATGTACTGTTTACACTGCATTCACATAATAGATTCTCTTCATTTTTAAAAGGACTTGTAAGAGTTTTTTAAAGGATTCTGGTCTCATGAGGTATTTCAAGTCTGATCTGATTTACTTCAAAAAGCACCCCCTGCCTCGTGTTGTCTCAAGCCTGGACCCGAGGGAGGCCGGCCTGCCACTGACCTGGTCCAGCTCCTGTCACTAGGTCCTCCCTGTCACCAGCTGCTTCTTCCTGTCACAGGGAGCTGCTCACCCATCATTTATTCATTCATATTTTCTCTCTCTCCCTCTCCCCCTCTTCCCCTCTCTCCCTCTCCCTCTCTCTCCTTCTCCCCCTCTCCCCCTCTCCCTCTCTCCCTATCCCTCTCTGTCATAGTAGTATTTTTCTTTGCAGTTTTATTAAGATATAATTGATGAAGAAAATGAGATACATTTAAGAGCATAACTTGGGGATTTGGGGTATACGCACTGTGAAGTGATCACCACAATCACGTTAATTAACATATCCACCCGTCACTTCACAAAGTCACCACTTTGGAGTGTGTGTGTGTGTGTATCACATGAAGACTCACTCTACCCACAAATCTCAAATATATGGAACAGCACTGGTAATCAGACTCATATTTCTGTACCTTAGGTCTTGGCAACCCATTCGTCTCGTGTAAAATTTTTACCCTTTGACCAACATCACCCCACTTCCTCTCTTCCCAAAACCTAGCAACTAATCCTTCTCTGAGTTTTGCTGTTTCAGACTACACACGAGGGAGATGTCACAGTATTTAGCTCTCTGTGCCTCGCGTATTCTTCTCGCATACCTTCCAGATCCACCCCTGTTGTCACAGATGGCAGAACCCCCCTTGTTTAAGGTTAGCATTTCATTGTGTGCACACACACATTCTCTTCATCCAGCCATGTTTCCAGGGGCATATAGGTTGTTCAGTATTTGCAAGTGCTTCCCTTGGTCCTGCCCCTCCCTCTCCTGTTGCCATGGACACGTCACCCTCTCTCCCATGCTCTGCACCTTGGTTTGTCTGTTTGCATTCCCGAAGCCTGACTCAACTGAGTCTTCTCTAAACTTGTGGCATCTTTCCAGGATTTCCCCCATTTGCCCTGAAGCCACAGGCTGAGTTCTGTGATAGTTTATCCACACCTGTGTGATTCTTCCTTCCCAGAGGATTCCTGAGGGAAGCCATTCCCTTCTTGTCCCTCACAGCAGCAATGCAACAATTCAATAGGATGAATTTATCACTGAGAGCCAGTAATGAGGAAGTTCCTCTCCTGCTCCTCTGGGAACGGCACATATATCTCAGAGTTGAAGTGCAGTGACTGGACTTCAGGCCACTGAAGGGTCCTTCCCAGCCTCCGGGAAGCTACCAGATAATCTACGCCAACAGTTGCAAAGGTCATATGACATGCAGAGACTAGAAAGTTAGAAAATCCCGCTCTGTCACTCAGCTGCCCAGAATGAATTGTGTGGCCTGGAGCACTCTGTCTCCTCTGTGATGTGGGCTTCTGCCACGGGACCCCTCCGGTCCACTGTTAACAGAAATTTTTGAGAAGATAGGCTAAGCAGCTTACAGAGTCAGCTAAGTGCGGTACAGTCTGAACAGCCTGATTAATCCTTTGCCCTGTCCTCCAGAGATAGTTCTCTGATCCTTATGTTTTCTAGTACAAATGACAGGCAGCATCTCTGTCTTATTTATAGCTCTAAGTAAATTGGTGTGAACATCAACCAAACATATTTATTCTATTTCCCAAGAAATATAGCCCCAGAAAACATCAAGGGAATGATCTTTGAAAAATGCATATCCAGACACAGCATAAAATATTTAAGGGGATGGCTGCATTCTCGGTTTCCATCTTCTGCTACATTATTCTACAACCACTTATAAAAGTCAGCTTAGTGCTTTTAAAGACAGAAAGTGGCCACAAGTTTTAAAAAGGCCCAAGATTCTCCTTGATTTTGCTTTTACTTTCAGCATGTTGCCTTGAATGATTACCCTCAAGTAACTCAGATATTCAAAAATTGATGACCGATACTAAGCAAGGTAAAGCTCACATCAAGATGGTGAGAACCAAGCCAGCCACTAATGGCTCGGAGAGTCACAGCCAGCCACACGTGGTGCTTCCCAGCCAGGCATTTCTTCCTGCCAATTTCAGTAGCAACTTCAAACCCACCAGCCTCCCTCCCCATATCCGCCACAGCTCAACCATATTCCCCACATTGACCTGTGGTGTCAAACTAGCAAATCACGCTGGACCAAAGAAAAGAACTACAGAATAGGAGATCGATATTTAAATAGCACCATAAATCCATTAATTGAATTGACTGTGGAACAAATAGACTGTAGATTAACTCGTTTCTCCAACAGCTCTGTAAGCTAAGTACTATTTCTGCCCTATTCCAAAATAGAGAAATGGACACAAGGAAAAGTGGAACAACTTGCTCAGCAGCCACACAGCCAGGAAGGGTCCACGCAGAGCAGCCCCAAAGCCGACACGGCCTCTCCGTGCGAGCTGACGGGAGGCCCATGAATGGCGTCATGAAAACCTCCAGCAAGCCAAAGCTCATCCATCTCAGAGGTGAACTGCACTGGCACAAATGGCTACTGCTAGAGAAAGGTGATGCCAAGGAGGTACAAGGACTTCTTCAGGCTCCATGAGTACCAGAAAGGTATTCGAAGAGGACACACAGAAGCTGTGGCCTGGCCAGACGAGGGGAGACTCTACAGACAGACCCGAAGAAAATCCCTGGGCTGAGGTTGGCACCTTGCTACAGCTCCTAGATGGCCAGCCAGGAGCTGGAACCCACAGCAGAAGAAACCTATGGAGGACAAACATGAAAAACAGTTTTGGGCAACCATGTGACAACCTAAATCCAGCCCTCACTGAACCCTCAGGGCACACTCTAGAGAACCAGGTAACTATGCCAACGCATTCTGCATTGACTTCATCTCATTAGGACTGGAAGTGTCTTGTGCCAAGCGTGAGCTGCTGCCACAGTGAGGGCACCCCCGGACAGCTCAAGGGGCCAGCTGTCTGTCACTGCCATTGGGGACAGCCCAGGGACAGCAGACAAGTTCCAAACTCAAGTCCTGCAGTCCCCTACACTTACTTATTGGTGACCCTACTAAATCCACCAGGCAGGCAAGAATGCCCTGGGTTCAGACCACACTGAGTGCCAGCTCTTGGAGACCCCTGCAGTAACAGCCATGTTATTGCTCATGGCTGGAGAGCGAAGGAAGAGGTCGACCAGTTGCTCTCTAGCAACAGAAGGCCGTGAAGCACCCAGACCCTTGGTGTTTATTCACTGCATCTAAGTCAGGGCAATGAGGGAAGGGCAACGAGTATTTCTGGGAACAGTAGCAGTGACTATGGTAGGCTAGGAAGATCAAAACATTCTTACAAGGACAAAGACAAGGACAGAATGAGCTGGGGAAGATAAAAAACTAGTTTCCCCAGATGCCCTTAGCAGGTCTTACCTTGCCCTGTAAGCTCAACAGCAGTCATTAGCCCTGGGGCTTCCAGCTGTTACCAAAAAGAACAGGAGTTTCCACCTTCCAGTGTGACCCTAAAGGGCAAGACAAGGACAAGCTAAGATGTCCCCTAAACTCAATTTATAATACATGGTCCCCAACACTTGCTAATTATTGACCTTGAGAAAGTCGAGAACTTCTTGGAGCCTGTGTCTCCTTATATTTATGAGGAATAAGTGAGAAAACTCAGCAGAACAAAACTGTACTCAGGCTTGCTCCGGGCACTGATCCCACCACGGCGCCAGCTGTCACTGCTCTGGCTGGGCTTCACCTCAAAATACTCAGGACATGCAGGGTGTAGAAAGCACGCCAGGCTCCCTGCCAGGAGTGCAGAGTGCCTGTGGGTCCCAGTGTTCTCTACTCAGGATCCCAGAAGTGGGGTATCTACCATGAGTCTCTCTGTTGTCATCAAAGAAAGCTCACGAAGTATTTAAAAAATGACTCCTGTAAGTGCAACTAGTGGTTTGTTGACTGTCAGGACAGCTGCTAGAAAAGACCTCTCCCTGGTGACATGTAAGGGTATTCAGGATGTGAGCTGTCTTTGTCTGGGCTGCATTGATGAATACCTCCCACTATGTGGATAACTAGTAAACATAGAAATCCATTGTTCACCGTTCTGGGGGTGGAGAAGTCCAAAATCAGGGTGCCAGAAGATTTAGTATGTGGTGAGGGACCCCATCCATAGATGGCACGTCCTTGCATCCATAGAATGCTACGTCCCTGCATGGTGGAGGGATGAACAAGCTCCCTGAGACCTTGTTTACAAGGGAAGAATTGCATTCAGATAGGCTGTGCCTCTGTGACCCAAAGTCCCAGTCTCTGATCCCTCTCCATGGTGTCAGGATTGCAATGTATGAATCTGGCAGTGACACCAATACTGACACCAGAGCAAAAGAATTGTCTATGATAGACACAAAATCATCCCCTCCCTTGCAGGAAGAACCCACAGATTCCTGGACACTTTCCCTTGGGGGACATGTGTGGAAATCACCCTGACTATTGCACTTAGGAGCTACAGGGTGATGGGCTGCACTTCTACAACCCTGGCATTTTCCTGGAGGCTCTCTCTGCTCGGTGGAACTGAGCGGCCCAAGAGGCAGGCAGCTGGGATTTCCCTCATCTCACAGAGCAGGTGGATGGGCCCTTTGGGGCCTGCTGGCAAATTAATGCTTGCTCAATAAATGCTTCAGTGTGGCCAATGCTGCTCTGAGAATTGCTGCTAGGAAAACTAAGAAGCCAAGGGCCACAGGGGAATCAGGGTTCAACAGATCCAAATGTCTTCAGCTGCCACTGAAGTTCCTAGCTAAAGGAACTCGGGAGATTGCATGACCGAGTTCACTCAGATCTGCTTAAAGCAGAAACATGGAAGAGGCCCAGGGGCATCTTCCCTCATGCTCTGCTGTGGCCCCAGGCTAAGGACAGTGCAAGTGTGCTCAGTCACAGCCACCGAGCTAGGGCACAGTAGCTCACCCAGGCTAAGGATGGGGCCAAGCTCTGCAGGGGCCACTCAGCAGCAGGACAGTAACAGCCATCTCAAAGTCATCTGCAGAAACCGGTGCCACCAGGATGGCACATTCAAGGTCTTATCATGTGAAATGGACAGGGAGAGAGAAGTTTCCATTAAGAAATTTCTGCTCTGCCTGTTCCTCAGCACGCAGCAACCAACTCCATACAAGACGCTCTTTTTTCTCTGCCCCAGTCTGAATATCGTCCAAAGCCCCATTGGAGGCAAATCGAACTGCCTTGATTCAATTTCCATGTGCCTGGTTTGGGCAAGGGGCAGCATGAGGAGATGTCAAATCCAGCACTGGGCCTCGTGTGGAGGCACACACTGTAATCCCAGCACTTGGGAGGCCACGGCAGACGATCACCACGAGTTCAAGGACAGCCTCAACCATCCAGTGAGATTCTGTCTTTAAAAAAAGATCCAGGTACTTTGGATTGCAAGATGCCGACTGAGTGGCGGCATGATAAGAGAGCCTCTCTGAGGAAAAAACCAACTCAGACACTGGAATCTGACAACATGGAGAAAGCCAGACAAAAGGAGAGGAATTAGCATGACCCAGGAAGAAAATGAGGAAAAAGAAAAAGGAAAAAAAAGAAAGAAGAAATGTGAACAGAGGGCTGGAGCTGGGCAAGCTCCAGTCACTGTGCCAGCACTTCTTAGAGTCAGGTGACTCACTATCGAGCTGAGATCACGGCCCTGCTGAGCCAGGGGTTGGTGAGCTCCAGACCCTCAACTGGAGGAGGCACTGCAGCTGGGAGTGGAAACAGCCAGTTGAGCTGCGTGAACTTTGGTGAGTGAGGGGAACTGGATTCCCCCAGAGTGGAAGGACTGGCTAGATGACATTTTGGAGTTGGGCAGGGCCAGCTTGAATCAAAACCCGAGGCGGCATCTGTCAATGGCCCCTGGTCCCAAGCAGATTGGTGGGATCTGCTTGGTCTGGGCCTGGCCCCTGGTTGAAACTCAGTAACCAGGGATGAGGCTTTTCTGAGCCAGTGGCATCCCCAGGGAACACACAAACTTGCTCAAGCATCCACTGGTTGACTGGTGTAGGGGGAGGAGCCAGATCTCAGCATGTACCTGGTAGATACGCAGCGGACTAGGGGGCAGTACTTCCCGAGCAAGTGCACTGCAGAAAAAACTGTAAGCAATATGAAAGTCCCAGAGACCGCCACCACCCACCCATCTGAAGGGGGCTGGAAACATGACAAGACAGAGAAACAACAAAAGGTCTCCAACCACAGAACCAGGAAAAGTGAGTCCAGCAGAGGTAAATGCAGAGGAGGTTGAGTGCAGAAAATCTGTAATGTCAGAGACAGCCTCATCAGAAATAAAGAAATACATCCGTGACCTCATCATTGAATTTAAATCTGAAATTCTAACTCAGGTGAAGCAAGATAGAAGAAGATTAATAAAAGAAGTCCTGGGTAATCCTCAAGTAGACACAAATGAAAGAATAGAGGAACCCAGAGAAAGGAGAGAAGCCTTTGATGAAGAATCTAAACAAAACCTAGAATACATGAAACAGATCCAAAGAGAATATCAGGAAATTAAAAACTCCATTGAAAGCTGGCAAAATCTTTTAACAGAAACTATAGACAAACTTTCAAAACTTGAAGACAGATTTGCAACATATGATTACAAAAGAAAGTATCTCTTAAAAATAACAAGGAACCAGGGAGCAATGATACAAAAGCTAGAAGATGACAAGAGGATTTATAACCTAAGAATAAAATATGTGAATGAAGATACAGCAACAAATACAAATGAAATAAAAAGTCTATTCACAGAAATAATTAAGAAAAACTTCCCAAACATAGGTAACAGAAGTGAAGTTCAGATAAATGAGGCATATAGAACTCCAGCCAGCTACAACCAAAACAGATCTACACCCAGATATACAATAATCAGGATCCCAGAAATCCATCACAAGAACTGAATATTAAAAGTGGTCAGAGAAAAGAAACAGATTACCTATAAAGGAAAACTCATCAAAATCACAGCAGACTTCTCAATGCAAACCATCAAATCAAGAAGAGCTTTGAGTGAAATATTCCAAGCCCTAAAAGAAAATAACCTTCAAACCAGAATGATGTACCCTGCAAAACTGTCTCTCAAAATTAATGGAGAGACAAGATATTTCCACGACAAAGAGGAACTGGGGGAGGTTGTGACCACCAATCCAACCCTGCAAAGAATACTGAAGGACATTCTAGAGAGAGAGAAGAAAATCACCAGGGTTCCAGGAATAATGGCAGAAAGGCCTCAAAGAAGAAAGGGGCAGACAGAGAAATGAAGGAGAAAAATAAACAAATAACAACAGAAAAATAGCATGGCAGAGATAAGACAGAGAAGATTGGTTATACCATTGTTTTATCTTGATTGATTTTATTTGAATCTGGTATGCTTGAGAGTGTTGAGTCTGAGAGTAGGGGCAACTACTCTGAAGATGACAGGACTCAATAAGATACCCATTCTGTTTTGATTGATAACTGCCTTTGTAGTCCTATACTGTCTCCAATGTTTAGATTTTATTAATAGTGTAAAGCAATGCTAAGTTTATATTATATTTGACGATATAGACAATTTTATTGAAAATAACAAAAGACATCATAGTGACTACCGTAGATCACCTAGTGTTGTGTTTTGTATGTTCTTTTCATTTCGTGTTTCTCTAGGAATTTGTATTGCTGACTTGTTTTGATTTGTTTCTCCCTCTACTACAGAAAGGCTAGGTATATGTGTAGAGACTTATACATGTGCAGAACCTTTAAGTAGTTTATGAGAATGGATTATAGTTATTATAAAGATAAAAAAAGGAAAAGAGAGTATTCTAAAGGATATAACTGCATGTATGTTTGAGTGTGTGGAATTAATAACCATGTTACTAAAGTTTTAGTTGGATGGATGAGCAAAACTGACTGCCGTCTCACTGTTTGGATATCCACTTTGTGGACTTTACTTTTATAACTTGAACAACTGTATCTAAGAGGAAAGTATGTAACTATCAACTAGTGATTTTTTTACTGGTTACTATTTTTGTTTTTGTTTTTGTTTTGTTTTGTTTATGAGATTTTGTATTGTTTCTACCCTCTTTCTGTTTCAAAATTTTTTGTTTAAATAAAAAAATTTTTTAAAAAAGCAAAAGGAGGAAAAAAAGTGCTCTAAAAGAGATAACTGTATGTATATTTGAGTGTGTAAGATTGATAACCATGTTACTAAGTTTTTATTGGATCAGTGAACAGAACTGTTTGCAGCCTCACTGTTTGAATGTCCACTTTGTATGCTTTAATTTTGTAACTTGAACAACTATATCCAAGAAGATAATATGTAATGTATCAAATAGTGATTTCTTACTGTTTATTATTTTTTTTAATTCTGTATTGTTTCTACCCTTTTTTCTGTTTTGCTTCCCCCCCCCACTTTAAATTTAAAAAAAAAATCCAGCTTTGGAATTTCCTGGACTTTGCAGATTTCCTCTGGGAAGGCTCATTCTACTGAAGAGCCTTAGATTCCAAACCGACTGACTGCTTTCATTATGCTGGACCATGTGCAGACAACAGTAGCATTTTATGAAAATGGCCCATGCAACCAAGTGAATGAAAAAGCATTCACCAAACACTGGTCTGAGACACACTGGCTGCTGGCTGCTAGAACCCTAAGACCGAGGGCTCTCATTAAACCAAAACAGCTTCTCCATAGCCTCTATGAAGTGCCCCAGCAGTGCTCAGAAGTCCATGACTTGGGGACACAGGTGAGGACATCATTATGCAAACGGATTTCCAAATCCCAAATCCTGAGCAGCAGCAGGCACACAGTGCTGAACGTGCATATTAGACAGTCAGACAGAAACTGCCCGTCTTGGTTACTTTTCTCTTGTTGCTGAGACAAAATACCCAACACCCAAAATGAAGGTAGAAAAGGTTTATTTAGCTCACAGTTTGTGGAGGTTTGAATCCATAATCAGCTGGCTGCAGGGCATGGTGAGGGGCAACACTTCAAGGCAGCAGCCAGCAAAAGCAGCCAAAGCAAAAGAGAAAAGCAGGCCTCTTTTCCACCCTTATATTGTACACAGGCCACTGTACACACACACACACACACACACACACACACACAAGGGCCAGTGAGGCTCTCACAAAATCTCTGTGCCCTCCTCTTGCACAGGATGAGGATGTTTACAAAGTGAGGATCCTGGATCCCTGTTGAGTTTCTTAAATTTCTAAACTGCTCAAGTTGACACAGTGTGTCAGTCATAACACTGCCCTTCCTCTTTAGCTTCTCTGAGAAAGACCTTGAAAGAGATGAGCTTGGTTAGAGCTAAGTGACACTGCAGCCATGACAGGAAGATGCAGACTTGGGGGCAGGGGATGCTCCCCGCTTAGGGGGCCCACTCCTGCAGCGATGTATATGAACACAGCAGGGAAAACAGGATGAGAGGGCCAACATAGAAGAGTTTCAAGAAAGGAGCTTAATCATGTCTACCTGCACTTTCTTCCAATTCCATGTGGCTTATCCTGCTGTATTAGTCACTGTCCCATTGCTGAGACAAAATACCCAACACTCACAACTTAAATGAGGAGAGATTTAATTCAGCTCATGATTTTGGGGGATTCTGTCCATGGTCAGCTGGTTCCAAGGCAGAAATGGCATAGTTAAGGGCATGGCAGAGGAAAACTGCCTTTCTCATGGCAATCAAGAAACGGAGACATTGAGAGACAGAGACAGAGATAGAGACCCAGAATAAAATATACCCTGCTGGCTCACTTCCCTAGTGACCCACCTCCATCCAGTCCCCACCTGCTAACACATAAACTCATCTATAGTCTAATCCACTGATGCCCACACTACCCCCATGGTCTAACAACCTTGTAAAAGCTGCACCTCGGGATACATAAGGCTTTGGGGGACGTTCTAAACATAAACCATAACACTCACCTGCAGGGCAGCCTGGAAACTGTGAGGAGCCTATAGGGTAAACAAGGAGCCCTTGAGCATGTGGAGGCTGTGACTGCATCAGCCTAGGTGTGAGCAGATCTGGATTTTGATGTGCACATAGATCCCCCATGAAGGTTCATGGCCCCCACCTCTCCTCCGTGCTCCCACTGCCCACACACCCTCAGTTCCCAGAGTGACTCATTTTCTGTAGGATGAGACACTATAGAATTTGTAACACCCCTAGAGCATACAAGTCACCTGGTAGAGAGGAAAGCTGGCTTTGTAATTAATGCCATTGCAAGGAGATGAAATATTAAGAAACAATTATAAAACTGAGAAACCATTCATGGCCAGAGCCAGAGGCCAGGCCACATAGGAGGGCTATGAAACCCAACAAGCAGTGGAATGAGGAGAAAATGAGCAGGAGCCCAAGTGGGGGTCAGGATGGGGAATGGGCGGGGTGGGGGACCCACAGCAAGGGGCTGCCTACCGTCAGCTGGGATGGGAGCGGAAGCAGCCACAGGGTGAGGAAGGGAAGGGCTGGCAAGGTACCAGGAAGCCGCATGGCCTGCTCATCTGAGCAGAGGCCCCAGAGCACCCAGACTGGAGAGCCAGCGAGGCTCCCACAGGTTCCAGTGAGCCCCAAACCCAGGTCTCCCGTCCTCCAGCCGCACCCAGAAATCACTGGTGGGTTCTGCTCTGACAGCTGCCCACCCACGTCCCGAGCTTTGCCCACCAAGGCCCTTTCTGTCCTGTCCACACCTCTCTGCCCCCACTGACCTCCATAAATTTTGATCCAATTTTTCTTTTGTTTTTGGTGAAAGGAGAAAAAATAATATGCCAGAATCCTCCTTGCTAGGTCTTTCCTGGGTTCCCTCCACAAACTGCTTCGAGTGAGGTCCACTTCCATGTTCTGGGGGTTGCTAGGGTGGTGACTAGGGGTTGAACCCAGAGCCTTTGCACTGAGCTCCATCCCCAGCCATTTTTATTATTTAGATTAAGACAAGCCCTGGCCAAGTTTCTAAATTGCCTAGGTTGAGCTCGAACTTGGCATCTTCCTCCCTCGGTCTCACAGAATGCTGGGATTACAGACATGTAATCATGCCCAGCTCCTAAAATCTTAAACCTGACTTTTGCAGAATCATTCCTTTCCACAGACCAAGACCTTGAGATTTTCTTAAACCACTGAGTCTGCTTGTTTTTCTGCCTCTGTTACTTTAGATATTGGCAAGAAGCTTGATCCTCGGTATGAACATATTTTATCTCTACAGGTCATTTTAAAAAATGGTTAAAGCAACTGAAAGAAGGCTTTCCCCTGATATCAAAGTCAGAGACTTAGAGGATGTTCTAAGCCTAAAGAAACCCACTGTAAAAAATTAAAAACTAGGCATTTCCTAAAAGGAAAACTGCCTGCTGCTTTTCCTTAGCCCAGAAAATTATTAGTTCACAAGGTGAATCTTCCCATGAGTCAACTCAAACACAGACGGAGAAATGAATCATTTGACTTGTCTACAGTTTTCCTTTGTGACAGTCATCTTGTTGAAAAAGGCCATTTTTTTGTGCTAATGGAGGTGTCTTGCTAGGCAAAACTAACACATTATCTAAAATGATTAGAAAGTTTCATCTTTTCACTGTTTTCCTCCTTTCAGCTAATAATTTTCTACAGAAGTGCTATAGATTATGTTCCAGGTATAAGTACCTGCATTCCAAAGATAGTACTATAAAAAAATTCTGTTTTGAGGTCACCCTTAAATGACTTTGACGTTTTTCTACACTGACAGAAAACCATTGCTACACCAATGGAGCTTTCCTTGAGAATCGTGTGGCCCAGATTTTCCATCTTTTTTCCTAGAGTATCTGAGTTATGATCAAAAATTATGGCGACTTTTACTGAAAGGATTTGCCATGGTAGAGCAGCACTGCCACGAACCCCCTCCCAGAACCCCAGCTCCCTTTGAACACACCTGCGCTGTCAGGCCTCCACTTCTAGAAGCAGTCCCAGGAGGTCTCTTTGGTGCACATCTTTAGTTGTGTTTCTGCCTCAGCGACTTGATGTTGAAAATACCTACGGCCACTTCTGTCTCATAAAAATATTGCAAGGTGTGCTCACATACACTGCGTGCACTGAAGTTGGCACCAGTGTGACGTCTGACTCCTCCCTGAAGTCCAAATAACCGTGAGAGAGAAACATTTTGAATCGATTCAGGACATCTAGGCAGCCACAACAACACAACTGCAGGCACTCATGAGAGGAGACTTCCAGAGCTGCTTCAGAAGGTGATGGGAATGGTGGGACCAGTGTGGTCAAAGGACAAGGGCGGTCTGAGGGGAATTTATCGCATTGTCTTTTATTCCAATAAAATTTTTAATATAAATGCTCGCTATAGTTTTTCATCATACCACATATATGTACAAGAAGCTAATTTTTTATTTGGAAATACATTCATCAGTGCTATGGCCAGCTCTGCAATCAGCCAGGCTTGACCCCACCGGCCTCCCCATTCTGCTGGCTCTGTGCCCATGTGCTGTCCGGGCTGCTAAGTAGCTCCTGCAGACCTCTGGCTGCAGGTGCTGTGACGGCAGCTTTTGCGGTGACTTTTATGCCCTTCTTGTCCTTGGTCCCTTCAGCCCAGTTTCCATCTGCAGTGCTCTCTTTGGACGCCTTCACGTGCCCAGTTAGCTCCATGGCCTCACAGACACAGAAGACACAACTGTCAGCTGGGACAGTGAACATCACTCTCTCCTTCTCCACATTACTCATTCTGCTAATTCCCAATGCCTTATTCCTCCAGTTTGGCTTCTACCACGCTGACTCCTCCTTTGGGAGCTCCTCACCTCCCTTCTGTCCTTAACCATTGCCATTTTGCAGGGCTCTTGTCTTCTGTCCTTCCCCACGGTCTTGCTCACTCTGTGATGCTCAGATGATTCCTCCAGCTTGGGTCCCACTGACCAGTTGACATGTCTTGAGCAGCTCCAACTCATGTCCAAAACTGAACTCAACATTGGTCCACATTATTATTCACATGTGTCTGACTACTACCAAAGAAGAGTGTGCCTTTCTAGGATGCCAGGAAGTTTATTTTCCCAGGCAGACACATGAACATTTTCCTTGGTGCCCATGCTCACCTCTCTAGCACCTTGAGCAGCTCTCAAATCTGTCTGCTTTTGCCATCTCCGACACCTCCATCCTGTGGTCCAACATCCCCCCTTGCCCAGCCGAGCGGTCCGCACGATGTCATCCTCACCCCTTGGTTCTCCTCCAGTCTCATCTCCACACCACAGCTAGACTGAATCTTTCTAAACCTTAAGCCCGATCCTGCCATTTCACTGCTGTAAGACATGAGAAGCCTTGAGTATTTCCTGCTGTCTTTAGAATGAAGTCTGAACTCTTGACATAATGCAAGGCACTCCCAGGCATAGGATCTCCCAACTTCTATACCCCGAGCTACTTAAGTACAACCTTCCTCTATAACACCCCTATGTCCACACCCCTAGCTCCTGATATCCACTGTCCAGCTGGTGCTCACATGTCCGTCTCCTCCCCACCAAGCTGTATTCTAAGAATACTTCCCTTGGGGAAATTCTCCTGAGCTCTGGCTATGTCACCCTCGACTCTCAATCACCATAATCACTCTTTATTTTTAATGTTTTTCTAAATTTTCTCCCCTGCCCCTCCATGCCATAAGATCCATGGCTTTAGGACTAGTTTGATTCATTCTTACTGTGTATCAGGGACAGAATAGATACTGAGCACTACATAAGTACTGAACAAATATAAAAATGGATGAATGAACAAATGAGTCAATGGATGGATGGATGGATGGATGGATGGATGGATGAATGAATGAACGAATGAATGAAAAAGGAGACTGAAGTTCTGTTCTTCCACAAAGCCTGATCTCATTCCAAGGCTACCTGGAGCTTCCCTAACTTAGCCCTCTCCGTGTGCTGAGAGGCCGGTTGCTGTTTTGGAAGGCTATTGTGCACTGCAAGTCTAACAGCATCTTTCAATGCCAGGAGCACATGCTTCCCCCCACCCTCCCCAGCTGACACAATCAAAACCACCTCCAGACACTGAGATGCGAGCGCCAGTGACCCACGCTGGTCTCTGTCTCGTAAAATCTTCATCACTGCATGTGGTCACCACCCACTACTGTCATTTAATTTTTCTGTGTTTGGGTCATATACATTAGTGTTGTCACCCAAAAAGAACTAAACAGTTCTTGAAATCATGATCCCATTTTTTAGTGATCCCCACAGCACTGTTTCCAGAGTTGAGTGTGACATGGAATTGTCCTACGTGTCTGTCAGTGGAGAGGATGGGGAGCCAAGCCTGCCACAGTGGAAGCAGAGCTGTGACTGCCCACCCTAAGGTAGCCTCAGCATTTCAACGTGAGAAAACTCTACCTCATCAGGAAGGCCTTCCTCGACTCCAGATTACCTGCAGGACCATTCTGTGTGCTCCGTGAAGAGCACTTACAACTTTGCAGGACTGTTATCCTCCTGTCTGGAATTCATTAAAGTCTTGCTTTCTAAAAACCCTACATGGGCAGCTTGCAATGCATTCATGGCAACCACCTTGGAAAACTTCCTCTCCAGCAGCTCAGCTCTGCACACCTCCTGCACATTCGGAACAGAATCAACAGGAATGGAGCCAACCTGACCTCGACCCGCTAAAGCAGCATTGGATTTCTCTTAATCACTTGTATTAAGTATTTAGGAAGTGTGTGTGTACTAATTGATTTTAGTACTTCACGGTCCTCCTTCAAAAAATTCCCAACTTTTCTTTTGGGTACCGGGAATCAAACTCAGGACCTTGTGTTTGCCAAGCAGGCACTTATGCCACTGAGCTAAATCCCCAGCCCTCTGTTTCTTTTATGATCAGAAAAATCATCTCAATTCATAGGAGCACATGCAGTAAAAAACAGTAAAAAGCCAACTTGCCCTTACCGTGTGCACATGCTCAAAGATGTCAGCTATGCCAGATAAAAGAGCCAAACAGGGACTTTGCTTTAAGTTCAGCCCTGTAGAAAAAATGTCCCCAAAGTCACAACCCTGCCTCCCGAGCCTGGCTGCATCACCGGCTCCCTGTGAGCCTGGGGATGTTTCCGTACTGCCCAGGCCTGACTTTAGAAGCTTCACCCCAGGATGTCTCAGCTTGAAACTGGCACAAAAGTGATAAGAATTCAGTAGAAACCACTGAAATTGGAGTTCTCCCCTTTTTCACTCTTTAAAATTTGAATTTGGAACTTTTCCCCTCTGGCTGTGCGTGGTACAGCCCTCCAGGGTGCTGAGTGGCACTGGCCAGTGGCAGCTCCCCGTGAACCCCATAACCATGGGGGTAGATGCCCAGCTGCACATTGCGCTGTGGCGCTGACCGCGATGCTGGGCAGTTAGGTGCGTCAAGATGCATTTCAATCTACATGTTCAATGCAAGCCGAGATCGTCAGGGCATAAACCAAGGGGTGTCTGAACACTTCTCTTGTCCTCAGTTTACTCATTTTTAGAATGGGGAGAGGAACAGTCCACGTGACAGCCTCAGTCTCTTTAGGAGCTAAAGTTTTTAGTTTTCAGTGTATCTTATGCCACTACTATTTCACTCCAAAATGATTTTTCTGTGCCTTTTTAGTTGACGAATGACAAGCATAAAAATAGTAAAATAACATCTCTGCTGCCCTGTAATCAAATGATACAGAAGAGAAATCCATGATTTTGCTGAAGGGCCGATTCTCTGCACTTAGAGGTGAGCACTAACAGGCTTACGCAGAAATCTTCAGATAACAGAAAACTACAGATTAGCTGACTTAGAACATGCCGATGTTCAGAAATAAAAGGGTAACAGGGAGGAAGGAAGTTTCAAGATGGAAGTAAACAAGAGCAGCACGGCTCAGAGCGAACACAAAAAGCCCAGCGCAGATACATCCTCTGTGACATGGTTGTCCCAGACTCAGGGGCTCACTGTAGTCACATTTCTCTCCGTGGGCTCCCTCCCCTCCCAGATTTCTCCACTTCAGCTGTACACAGAAGCAGAGTGGAAAATGCACTAATGAGCCAACAAATAGAACCACTGTAGATTTCTGCAGTTGATCGCATCAATCGAGGTTCATTTATACGAAGCAGAAACCACGGTAGCAGGCAGAATATGGAACTAGACATCTCTAAAATTGCCAGCAGGACTGCAAGACTGAGCCATACCTTCTGGATAAAGCTTGAGAACAAGAGGACACAGTGGACACCCAGGAAAGCCACCACCTCCACTGCAGGTACAAATGTGGGAGCCTGAAGTCCAGCCACAGGCGTGCTGACCTCTCCTGCCCCAAGCTAGGGACAGCTGTGATAATGACAAGTCCCTCTGCCTTTGCAGGAGTTAACTGGAATACCCAGCTGCTGATTGCCCTGCTGCTAGCCCTGCTCCACCATCCTCCAGCAAAGCCCTGTCATCTCCTTGACTGACCTGATGGTAGCAAGACCCATAGCCACACAAAGAGGTCCATCAGCGCCTGCAACTCCGAATCTCACCATGCAGCCTCTGAGGGCTGGGCCCTGACACATGCACAGCCAGGGATGCAGGGAGGCTGGGCTGTGTGACGGGAGCCTTTGAGATTCCACAGCTCGTGGTGAATTCTAGAGAAAAGCCAGAACCAGTGTTGAGTGTCTTTGCAACACGCGCAGAGTCAGGGAGGCAGATTTAAGGGAAGCCTGCTGTACAAAGCCAGGCACGCTGCTGTGAGCTTATACTCCCAGCACTGAGGACTGAGGATGACAAGTTCAAGCCCAGCCTGGGCAACTTAGCAAATCAGTGAGACTCTGTCTCAAAATTAAAAATATAAAACGGGTGGAGGAAGTAGCTCAGTGTAAAAGCCCCGGGGTTCAATCCCTAGTACTGAAAAAATATAAAATCCTCCCTACCACCCTAAATAGTGCAGCTACCCCCCAACAAATCATGGCTGACTTAGATGACTTCTTCAGTTCAGTTTTAGCAAAGGTTTATATAGATGCAGTAACAATATTTGGGAATCAAATTTGTATAGATTTTATCTATTATGAAGTTCCTGCTCTTATACACAGCCTGAAATTTTTTAAATTATCTTTCATAAAATGCACAGGTAAGAAATAGAGCATCTGTGGCTTCTTCATTCATTCACTTACCTACTTACAGCCTCCTTCTCTGGTTCTGGGTGCATCCTGGTAAGGCCAAGACAGAGGCAACAAGAGTCCTCAGGTAGAGATCACTGGCTTAGCCATTCACGGACTGCGGAGAGCGACAACCAGGCCTCACCAGGAGATGATCCCACCTGGATCAGTGCCACATGTGGGCCACTGCCTGAGTGGGGACAGCCATACCCGAGCCTCTCTGCCTGAGGAGACTGTGGAGGGAGAGAACAAGGCCTCACCAGGAAGCGATCCGCTCCTGAAAGCCATATCATTTTCATTGTTTTGTTGTGTTGGGTTTTATTCTCTTTTGTTTGATTATGTTAAATCTGATGGCAGGAGCAGCCATTTCAAAGAAAGACATATTATGGCAGCAATTTTGCATTTACTTTTGGCTTGTTTTGAAGTCCTTTATTGCATTCATTGTTCTGTTGTTATTGTTTCTATTCTATTCTGTTCAGTTTGATTTTTACTATTCCCGAAGGTATCTGCAGCTATTTTGAAGACAACAAAAGGCATCATGGTAACTATTGTTGATTTTGTAACATTTTAGTCTTATATCACTTATCCTGGCTTATTTTCATTGATTTTATTGTCTTATTTTCCTTGGTTTTATCCTCTTTAAAATGAAATCATTGGCTTCAGCACAAAGAAAAGAGCAGTTTGAGTTTTCATCTCTGCCACTTACTAGTGATGTGACCTTGGCCAAGTGTTTTACCTTTTCTGGAGCTCTGCTTACCCGCCTGTTGAGCTAGGAATTATACACACTAGTGGGGCTGCCACGAGGGTTAAAGAAGGTGATGCCCTTTGTACAGTGCTTCATCCATGTTAGTCCACATTCTCCAGAAACACAGAGCCACAGGACAGGCATTTAGAGACAGAGGGAGACTTACTTTAACAACTGGGTCACGAAACTTTGAGTCTGGAAAGCCCCAAACCCACAGGGCAAGCTGCAGGCTGCAGGTGCCAGGAAGAGGTGACACTGCAGCTTGGATCAGAGAGCAGAATTCCCCCAGCTCGGGGAAATTGTTTTCTCTCTATAATTCTTTCACTGCTTGGGAGAGGCCCCCTACATTATGGAGGGGAATCTGCTTCACTCTAAATCTACTATTTAAATATTAATCTCACCAAAAACAAAAACCTTCTGAGCAACATTCAGACTTGATTGGCTAAATATCTGGGTACCATGGCCAGGCCAAATCAACACAAACGAACCATCACGGTGCATTGAGAGCATCTGGTGCAGGACGGCTGTGGGATTAAGCTGTGGTTACTGACCTGAGGGTCTCGCAGCTGGTGGGAATGACAGAGAATCGCAACTCAGAGAGTGTTGTAGTCAGGGGTTGTGCAGAGAACAATTAGAATTGGGACATGGAATTTATAATATTATTTTAAGATGGTCACCCAGAGTTAACACAAGAAAATGCAGGAAATCTATCCACAACACCAAAGACATAGAATATTCCAATCATCAAGGGCCTGAATCCCACAGCAATGTCCCACATGAGTCCAGATGAAGACCCAGAGCTCATGACAATGCCTCCCACGAGTCCAGCTGGAGGTGTAGAGCCCACAAGGACTCACACTAGTCTCTTCTATGTATCCATGCTGGGAAGACCCAAAAGTCAGCGGTGGAAACTAGGAAATCTATGCCAGCAGGGTGAAGGAGCTGTACTCATAGGTTGAGGGTTCTATGCTGGAGCCGAGAAGTCACCCTCACAACAAAGACCAGGGCTGTCCTGAAAAGCACCACAGCCATCCTCAGCAATATGGAAGCCCAGAGCTCATCCAACAACAAGCACAGACAAGTACATGCCAGGAAGCCAGTGTAACAAGTTCATCTTGAAGACCAAGCAGTACACGTCTTCCTCTCCAGAGCCAGGAAGCAATGCTCGATATGAGGACCAGAGCTTCTCCAGGAGAACCAACGGCTCAAACAGCAACATGTAGGAGAACCAATAATGCATCAACACATCAACACACTAACACAATGCATAGCATCTCCTTCTCCACATCTCTATTTATGCTGGCCACTTTCCTCAGGTGAAACATCTATGCTCAGCACCATGGTGATATAATCCAGCTGGCGTTAAGTTGACCACCAGTTTTTAATCTATAACAGTGAGGTTAGTTCCACAGAACAAATACTCAGCACACCCACAGGTATGGATAACGGGGTGTGCAGAGAAAGCAGACGTGCACAGAAGAGCATTGAAGTTACAGGCTCCAGGCTGATCTCTGTAGATGTAAGATGTCTTGCAGTGAGACAACAGCCCTCTGCGGACCCAAGAAAGACTGGTGATGTCTGTTTTCTGCTTACCAGACCTGGGCACATTAGGATCTAGTGAGAACGTCTCTTGGACTGAGAGAGAGGCTGCGTATCCAAGAAGTGTCACGCTTAGTAAAACGGTCCAAGCATTATACCCAAGAGAAAGAACAGAAACAAAGCAACGAGTTTCCTGCCAGGAGATGGGTGGTCAGAAGCAGAAGAGAATAAGGAGTAAAGATACAAGGAAAATGGTCAGAACTCAAGCTACGAATGGTGCATTTGTATGACAACGCCCACCACCTACAGCAGCGCAACCTGGCATTTCCATCCATAGGATCTCAGGCTCGCAGGGCCAGGTGACAACTGGCCATGGTTGGTGGTCAGTTGAGAGTGTTGACAGACAGAAGAATTCACCTGTGGAGTGCAGTATGGGGACACACCAGTCCAGAAGCCAGACATACTGTCGTCACTGCCAGGTGATCACCTGTGGAAAAGAGACACTGCTTCACAGGTGCCTCCCTCAAACACCTGTGGGTCACAGATGTCCTTTTCTCTAGTCACTGCCCTCTCCCGCTCATTCCCAAGATGTTAATGCTCACTTTTATGTCAAAATTTCCGGTGTGTTTGTTTTATCCATTGGCTATGAATGGAGTGTTGGCCCCCGTCACATCCTAAGTGCCCAGTATGTTTTGGTGCAGAAGATTTGACCCAAATCCCCACAGATATTCATCTGCAGTGGAGATCCTAATAGCTTTGCCAAGCAAAAACATTTGACAGCACACTGGAGCTTGAATATATCGATGTCTCCATCACTGACAGCAAGATACATGGGGAGAGACAGGCAGGATTCACTTAGAAAGACACGAGACAAAGGTAGTGCGTAGCCTCGAATTTCTCTCGCAGCACCAGAGCCATGGACTGTAAAGGGAAAAAGAATGACAAACAGCCAAAGCCCTTTCATTTTATTTTTCAAAATGGGAGGGTGGATGCACAGATGGACAGATGGACGGACAGATAGACAGATGGATGGATAGATAATCCAATGGACATTGATGTTAAAGACTGAAGACAGGTAAACCTAAGTCAGACTTCAGTACAGCCTACTTTATGTAAAGTCTCTTACATTCCTTTAACAAATTTTTGGTGGGTGCGTGAATCACTTAAAGCCATTTCTGTCTCTTCTCTCTAAGCTTCGAATTATACCACCCGCAGCACCAAATGGAAGGGGAATTGTAATCAATTTCTTAAATAAATTCATGTATAATAAATTTAGACCCAGAGGTTCTGAATAACAAGGCCATTTCATTCAAGCAAGAAATCAGGTTTTGACAGCTGAAGCCTTCTGAAAAATTGAATCCATTTTCTGGAGATTTATTCAAGTGCCCACTGCCACAGGGCCCTGTAGCAGAACTATAACCAGCCCACCATGCTCACAGGGTCAAATGTGTGATTTAACAACACGTTGGATAGATGGGTCGCATGGGAGTTTTTTCCTCACCTTGGCCACAGAGAGCGATACCACCTAAGGAAGTCACTCCATCTCTAAGCCTTTGTCTCTGTACCCGTAAAATGGGCTGTTATGGTGAATGCTCCCGTGACCCAGCTCTCCACCTCTCTTGAGTCCTCACCCTTTGTGGAAGAACTTGGTAACACCCTCCTTGCTGGCCCTGGCTCAGGTGGCGCTGACTGCAGGAGCCCATGTCACACCTGGTGAGGGTCACTGGAGGCAAAACTGGCACTGAAAGCATAGCCACCAAGGTGGTGGCCCCCAAGGCCACTGTGGCATGGGGAAGGGTGAAGAGGAAAACTTCCTCACACAGATCCCATCCACATCCCAAACCGACCACAACGGAAGCACAAGAGAAAGGGAAAAGCCAAGCAGAGCCTCACATAGGTTCTCTCTGAAGTCAGTTCCCTCCAGGATAGCAGAGATGGAGCTGCTGTCCATGGACACCTTAAAGAAGAGGTAACCTCTGCTCTATACTCCTGGCTGCAATCCCGCAATTGGCTACCTCAAGAGGAAGACACTGAAACCCTCCCTAAAGAAACGCAGGGTTGCCCACGGAATCTCCTGGGACCTGTGGGTACCCTTAGATTATATGGTGACCAGTGTTGAAATGCTAAGAAATCAAAGACAACAGAAGAGAAATTTGCCACCAAAGACTCAGGGCCCACAAGAAAGGAGAGCTCTCATGCAGGAGAGAAAAGTGCTTTAAGTCATGATGAGTCTGGGCAGCTGCCAGTTTATAGCCATTTGTTAAGTGACTATTATGGGTCCATTACAAGGGCTAAGTGGATACAAAGAAGATCAAGACAGCTCTCTGCCCTCAGGAGATCATAAAGCTGGCTCAAAATTCATTAGTAAAACTCAACAAATAGCTAAGAAGAGCACAGCAAAGTACAGTCAAGTGATAACCCGGTCTACACCAGTGGTTCTCAGCTACCAGTGCTCTTGAGAATCATCAAGGAGGCATTTTTAGTAACTAGAGAAACCCTAAAGCCGTCTGCCCAGCCCGGCCCCATCCGGCCTCCCTCTCCACACCTGCAGCCCTCAGCCAGCCCTGCTTGCCCAGGAGCGAACTCCAGGCTCAGAGGGAAGCTGGGAGGAGGGCCAGGGCCGGCTCCAAGCCCAAGGGAAATGCGAACCGTGCAGAAGTAGCCTCTCAGATCCTGAAGCAGCCCTGCCTTTGCGAGGGGCCCCTTCTCCTTTTGTTGACTGCTGTTTTCTTGGCTGAAATACCTTACAATAGGGGAAAATACTTAGCCAAAGTTCCATGAAAACACAATTCCCTCGAGTGACATGTTCGTGGGTTCATCTCCGAGGAATCCTGTAGGAAATGGGGACCAGAGCTCCGGGGTGTAGACCTCCCGGGGTGTTTACACATTTCTTCGGGTAAGAAATCGCGCCTGCCCTGGGGAATGGGTGTTTCTATCACCATCTCCAGCCTCCGACAGGGCTGGGACCTGGGAGTCCCTCCCACCTGCCCACTAGGAACCCGCCATCCCCATTTACAGAGGCCTCATCTGCTTCCTGGGCTCCAAGGCCTTCCACTGCCACCATCTCAGATCTTTCCACCCCTTCCCTCCCCCATCTGTCCTTCTTCCATCCCTCAATCCCCTCACCATCTGCCAAAGATCCACCTCCCTATTTTTATTATATATCTTTTATTTGGCTCTTTCTTTATATTTTGAGTTTCTCATATAATAGCATGTGATATTTAAGCTTTTGGGTCTGTTTTCTTTCCCTTAGCATCACAATCATGAGGTGCATCCATTTCCCCACAGATGACTGGAGTCTATTCTTCTTTATGGCAGGTGAGTAGTCCACCTACTCTACTCACTCACCTGTTGACGGTAATTTAGGTTGTTGCAAGATTTAGCAATTAGTAATTGTGCTGCTATAAACATGGCTATGCATGTACCCCTGCTAACTGATGTCTTTTAAAAACTTTTGGAAAGATATGCAGTAGAGGAATAGCTGGGCCAAATGGAATGTCTAGTTTCAGTGTCTGAGGAATCTCCATACCAATTTCCAGAGTAATAGTATTAGTTTACATTCCCACCAGCAATGAAGGAGGTTCCTTTTTCCTGAAGCTTCACCAGCACTTGTTATTATTTAAGTTCTTGATGACAGCCATTGTTTCTGGAGTTAGATGGAATCTCAGTGTTGTTTTAATTTACATTTCTTCAATGGTCAGACCATTTTTTATTATATTTATTGGTCATTTGTACTTCTTCTGTGAAGTGAGTATCCATTTCACTTGTCTATTTTTTTATTGGATCTTTTATTTGAGGGTGTCTTCTTTTAGTTCTTTTTTTTTATTCCAGATATTAGTCTTCTCTCTGAGGGATAGCTGGCATTTTTCTTCTTCTGTAGGTTACCTATTCACTCTGTTAGTTGTTTCCTTTGCCATGCTGAAGATTTTTAATTTGAATCCTTATTGGTTTTGGAATCAGAGTAAGGGCAGCCAGTAATGACTTTAGAAGTACTCCTTCCCTTTTAATTTCATTAATGAGTTTAAGAATATTAATTTTAGATCTTTCATCAAGTTACTGTAGAATTCAGAAGTTAGTCCATCATAGCCTGGGATTTTCTTAGTTCATAGGGTTTATTATTGTTGTTGTTGTTGTTGTTGTTACTATTTCAATCTTACTGCTTGATATTGAATTGTTGGGGTTTTTTATGTCTTCTTCATTCAGCTTTGGTTGTCCATATGTATCTAGTAATCTATTCATTTCTTCTGAATTCTCCTCCTTTTACTGTAGTGTATATTCATGGAGTGTTACTAATTTCGGCAGTATCATGATTTCCCCTTTTTCATTTCTAATTGCATTGACTTGGATCTTCTCTTCCTTTTGTGGCTACAGACTAGTCTTTTAAACAACAAGTTCTTCAACTCATTGATCATTTGTGTCAATTTTATTGATTTCAGCTGTAATCACCACAGTATTTTTTTTTTCCTTGTACTGGCTTAGGATTTGTATGGTTCTTCTTTTTCTAGGAACTACAGGTGTAGTATTGGGTTATTTGTTTGGGCTCACTCTGTTCTTTCTGATGTGGACATTCATACCTGTAAACTTCCCTCTTAGACCTGCTTTCATTTTTCCCATAAATTTTAGTGTGTTGTACTGGCTTTATCATTTGATTCTAGGAATTGTCTTATTTCTTCCTTAATTTTTCTGTGACCCACTGATTATTCAAGAATATATTGCTTAATTTCTATGCATTTGCACAATTTCTGCAGTTGCTTTTTATACTGATTTCTACTTTCACTGTGTTATGACCTGGGTATATGCCTAGGGATAATTTTGATTCTTTTGCATTTATTTAGGCATGTTTATGAACAAATAAGTGGTTCATTTTGAAGAACATTCCATGTCCTACTGAGAAGCATGTGTACACTGTTGCTGCTAAGTGGAAAATTCTGTAGATATCTATTAAGTCCATTTGTTCAAAGATTTTGTACAATTTTGATATTTCATTGATATTTCTTTGAACTTTTTGATATTTCTTTGTTGACGTTCATCTCATTGGCCTGTTAGAGCTTGTATATAGATGTCCCTCCAACGCCTCATACTGTCATAGCTGGGGCTTTTTCAGATGTGACTGGAGCGAGAGTGTGTGATGCTGGGATTGATTCATGGTGCAATGCTGGGATTAAGGGCACTAAGATTAAGACTCAGAGTGCTACCCAACCTAAGTGGCCTGCGTAAGTTATAAGGAATAAACAGAGCTGCAGCCATCTCTTGTGCTGCCTTCCACCCACCATGAACTGTATCTCCTATGTGATACCACCCTGCCTTGGAGCTGAATTGGGTTGACACCAGCGGAATATGGATTGAAACCTCTACAAACTGTGGGCTAAATAAACCTGCCCTCCCTTAACTTTGGGTGTCAGGTATTTTGTATCAGCAACAGGAAAAGTAACTTAGACAATCTGTCTATTTGTGATAGGGTGGTATTGAGGGGCCCCCACTGTAATTGTGTTGATGTTTATCTGATCTTTTATGTCCATTCGTGCTTGTTTATAAAGTTAGGTAGAGCTTTGTTCAATGTGTACTTGTTTATAATTGTTATCTTTTCCCACTAAATCTTTCCCTTAACCAATATATAATGAGTTTCTATGCCTCTCTTATGAGTTTTGAGTTGAAGTCCACTTTGTCTGACCACAGGATAGTTATTCCTTCATTTCATGGAATTTAATTTTTAATCTGTGAATTTCTTTTTGGACTAAATGTATATACCATAGACCACTGGATTTTGTTTCTTGATGCATTTTTCTAATCTGTTTTTGACTGGAGAACTGAGACCACTGACACTAAGATTTATTACTGAAAAGTACAGACTTTTTCTTTCCTTTCATTATTTTCCTGTTGCTGATTTCTGCTTTTCCCCCTTCTCCTTAACTGCTCTCTCTACCTACTGCATTCATTCTGTTATACTTTTTGGCACTGTTAACTTTATTGTCTCGTTCCAAGGATCCTTGAGAATTTTTTCAAGTGGTGGTTTGGCGATCATGAATTTCTGAATGTGCTCTGTAAATACTTTATTTCTACATAATTTTTGAAAGACAGTTTAAGATATATCACTCTGTTGTTTTCTTTTATAGCTTAAAACACCTTACTCCAAGTTCTTCTGGCCTTTAAAGTTTGTGGTAAAAAGTCTCCAGTAATTCTAACAGGTTTACATTGATGAGTAATTTGTTGCTTTTTTCTAGCTCCTTTTAAGATTCTGTGCTGGGATTTTGACCATGATGTGCCACGAGAAAGTCTATTCTGATGATGGCTATTTGGTTTTCTATATGCCTCAATTAACTGTATGTCAAATTCTTTATCTATATTTGGAAAGTTTTCTATCACTACTTTTGTAAACAGATTTTTATGCCATTTGTGTTGTCTTCTGATTTTCTACTAATTCCAAATAACCTATGTTTAGTCTTCCTTGTATCAACTATCAGCTGTTGTATTAATTTTTCATGTTCTTTTGTTGTTTTCAAGCTATTTCTTAATGCTCAGTCATCAACATCAGTCCCATCTTCTGGTTCTGATACTCCAGCCTCACACTGATCACGTCTGTTGCCCAGACTTTGAATAGAGTTGCTAATGTCCTGAATTTCTGTTTGGTACCTTTTCATGGACTGTAACTTTTTGCTAAATTGGACAATCATATTTTCTATCTTTTTATTTAACTCAGCTTGCTATTATCATCCTCTTTGTCCTTCCATATAACTTAGTTGTTTGACTCCTGATTTCCTCCTCCCAATGCTCCATGGCTTAGCTTTGGGAGAGTTAGGAGTTTTCAGAGGTTTTCTGTTGCATTGTCTCCTCTATTTGAATATAACACCAAGGATTCTGGTTTGATCATAGTGGAAAGACCTTGTTGCTAGTATGGAGACGTCTTTCATTAGTGTCTGCTTTTCAGGGATGCACTCTAGGTGTGGCTAAGTACAACTCCCATTCCAAGATCCACCCCGTTAGTCTGGGAGGAAGGGATGCAGTGCAGTTGGCCTGCCGTCCAGCTCTCTAGCAATGGACCTCAGTGCTGTTAGTCACACAAAAGCAGCCCAGACAGTGACATTCAAAGAAAGCCAATGGATCGCAACAACTATGACACCCTGGCAATGGGGACAAAACCAGCAACATTCACAACATCAAAGGCAAGCTGGATACTGACATGAGAACCAGTAACATACCACCCTTACGCATAGAAAAGAGCTCTTTAACTGTAATAGAAACACTAAGACAAACCAAACCCTCACCTATGATAAATATCTACTGAATCCAACAACTGTACCTCCATTAACAAAAGAAAATTATTTCACAGAAATAGCATGAAGTTAAGTATCTAATGATTCATAAAGCTTAGTGGTTATAATAGTAAAAATAGAAGGTGTGGGAAACAGGAGAATAGCAAAGCAAAATTTGAAATGCTAAGCCCTGGAAAATGAGAAGGAGAGAAAAGTAAAATAAAGTCTATTACGAGGTAAAAGGAAATTAAGAGAATTAGATAAAAATAGCAGATAAGAATGAACAAGAAAGAAAAATAAAGATACAGCAAAATAAAGAAAAAGTGAAAAATAAGAAAATGAGAAAAAGAAACAGTTATCTTTAAAAGGAAACCAAAACCAAACCTCAAAAAAAAAAAAAAAAGCTCAAAAAAATTGCTCTGTTTCCAAACAAGCGTTTTCTTCCCAAGGTCTGCATTTTAGAATCCAGCAAGCCATGGATCCCTCCACCCTAGCTCGGCAGACTGTGGGTTTGTGGGTGACCCCTGGGTCCAGAGCTACCGCCATTTCTACGCCACGGTTTCTGTGGCAACTGTTGAAGACAGAGCGCGCCGGTTTGCGCACGCTGGTAGGTCGGGAAGCAGTCAGAGCGCGTGCCGGGTGCAGGCAGCAGGGGTCGCTCTGCAGACCCCTGGGCTTCACGCCACAACTTCAGATGCAGCCTCTTGTGATAGTCTCACACTGCCTGGCTTTTCCCCATGCAAGGCGGGACGCTGTGTCTCTCCTGGCTTGAGTTGAAGCTTTTCAGGGGCCTCTATGTCTAGCCCACAAACTTTTCATGACTGTCTCTTTGGCTCCTCTCACTCAGACACTGTGGTAACACTGGGAACCCTGAAGCGAGTTGCTCTGTAGTTGCCCTTTGTTTCAGCCTTGAACAAATGACCCCATCCCAGAGTGGCTCCTCATAAACTCTCCCAGATACCGCAGGGGCTGCACTGGATTCCTTCTCCAAATCCGGCTGCCATGCAGAAGGAGTCGTTTCCAGGGGTCAATGCCACGCTCTTTTTGAAGTTTACAGTGGCTGGGGGCTTTTCTTTGCGCTAGCTCTGCTGGCCTGCTCCGTCATTTCTCCCTGGAAGTACCATCCGTCTGGAATTATCTTCTCTTCCTGGAACTGGACTCATTCATGCCGAATTCAGTTGGTAAGTTGGTTAGCATCTTGCCCACCCCATGCCAAAGGGAAACAAGCTGCAGAGTGAGGGCAGAGTTGGCTGGCAGCTGTGCCAAGTATACAGAATCCAGGGGCACAAAGCTGACCCCAATAAAGCTGGATCCCTCAAGTGATTCTGGTCTTCACCTAAACAGAAATGTGACTGGTCCAGGCCCAGAGGAGGTCAGTCTTCAGGGGGCGTCTCTGAAGCTGCAGTTGCATCCTGGGAGTGAGGCAGACACTCTCAGTGGCCACCTGTGAAATTGGGGGAGGAACAATGCAAAATGACCACCTGGTGCTGGAGGTCTGGAGATCTGGAGGACGCAGTCAAAAGGCAAAAGCTTGGAGCTTAGTGCAGAGTGTGTGAGTCGGTGCTGGAAAGCCAAAGCATCTGACCTGGAAGCTGGAGGGAACTGGTGTAAAGACCAGAGCTCCTGTGGAGAAGCAAACAGGGCAGACTTGCCTCTTCATTCAGTAAACCTTCTTGAGACAGTATTAAAAACCCTGAGCTCCTATCTTCCAGATGGGTTTTGAGACTCTCTGACTATGAAGTTCACGCATGTCACCCATGATGAATCAACAAGAGACAAGTGCTGTCTGACATCCTTCAAAGTATTCGACCACTTGAAACTACTATTTTAAGGCTACCTGGTAGGTCTGGTGCCAACAAAGTTACCTTCCTCCTCAAATAGAAACCTTCCCAAAATCTATTTCTGCTTCAGGAAATTGTGATCAATAGGTGAGACCAGGGCAGTTTGATATCTTCCTGCCCTTGTGTGAATCACTATGTGGAAGTGAAGATTAAACCAAACAGTGAAGTTTTTATCAGACGATAAAATGGTTCCCAAAAGAAGTACTCAGAAAATACTGCTGCCCGAGGGAAAATTCATATTTTATTGCCCTTAACAAGAAGTGCATTTTTAAAACATGCATTTACTAAATCCATAACAAGTAACAAGTAGTACACAGGTGCAAGCGATACAATTGCAGTGAGCCAGACTTGGTCCTGCCCTCCTGTGTCTCACAGTCTAGTGGAATGGGGCTCTGCTTACTGCCCAAGAACTGAATAAGAAGGGAGCCATGCAGCTGGAGAGACAATGAGACAATGATCCCAGGACATAGTGTTCATTCACTCTCTCTATTCCATTTCATTCATTCCTCCCAAATATCTTCCAGAACATCTCCCCTGGTCTGCACTTTTCACTCAAAAACACAGAGTTCTCCAAGTTCAATACCTGATATTTTTCACCTTCAAAATATTTAACACTCGGATGACTATCTTGATTTAATTTACATGTCTCTGATTGCTAATGAGATTAATCATGTTTCCACATGCTTATAAGCATTTGGCTTCCTTTCTGCAAATTGCCTATTGATATCTTTGGCCATATTTCTATTGGTTTCCTGACTTTTTATTATTGTATTGACTGCTTAGATACCGAAAACGAATCCTTCATGGCTTGCATGGCTTGTAAAAACCTAGTCTGTGAACACTGATTGTGGTGTTTGGGGTGGATACTGTTCCTTACCAAACAAGGCATGACTATGCATGCCTGATCCTTGGAGATGAAGCTTGACCATGTGACTGGTGTGGAACAATAAAATGCGGGCGGAGGTAGCACCTGACCCTTCTGAACAGAGAGTCTAGAAGCCAACGTATAACACCACGCATACTTTACCAGCACAGAGGGGCTGCTTTCTCAGCCTGGACCCTGAAACAAAGACACATGGAATGCACACCCTCTCCAAAGCCACAATCACCTCAGCAGAAATAAGTCTTTATTTCCATGGGCCACAGGGATTTTTGCATTGTTACACAGGAAAGCTTTTAGGCAGGAGGTGAGGTGACACGGAGATAAAATACAAGACGTGTACACGGGCTCACGGGCTGAGACGTGTACAAGACATGTACACGGGCTTGCAGGCGGCAAGAAAACTGACAGGAAAACGCAGTGAGGAGGCGTTTGCCAAAACTATCACCTGTGATGACCAGCAAGGCAGGAAGGGTGAGTGATGAACTCTTGGCTTCAGCAAAGAAGTGGGAAGGAGAATGCAGATCACACCAGGTGTTTGCTAGTGGCTGCTTTTGACAGGCACAGTAGGCAAGAATTAAGCTCTGAGAAGAAATGGCTGTTTTGCAAGCAGAACTGAAAGAGAATTTGGAGAGGCCATAAATTCCAGGACTTAAAGGGTTAGAAAATGGAACCTCTTCACATCTCCAACCGGATGAAGATGCAACTGAGAAGGCCTTGAGCTGCAAAACCCAATTAAGACTCATCCTTGGGGCAAAGATGAAGTCAGGCAGCCCCTTGTGAAACCCTAACAGTGAGGGAAAATGAGGAGAAACAAAGGGTTGTCAGTGAACTGATGCCTCACTCTTCAGAGATGGAGGTAACCTATGACAGCAGAAATTAACTGGTCCACAAGTAGCAACATAAACACATGATTTAAAGACGGCCAGGATGCTATGGTTTCAACATCCTCCAAAAACCTCATGTGCCCAGAGAGGTGGCCCTGGAAGGTGGTTATATCATGGGTGCGTCATGTTCGTCTGTAGCTTGCTCCATAGATGAGCACATAGCTAAATGTGCCCTTAGTAGGTGGGGCCCGATTGGAAGACATGTCTCAGCCCGGATAAACCTTCCTCTTCATCTCCTCCTTTCTCTCTCTGCATCCAGGCTGCCGTGAGGTGGGCAGCTTTCCCCTGCCACCCCCTTCCACCATGATATTTTGGAAGTCAGCTGACCACAGACTGAATCCCCTGAACTGTGAGCCAAATTAAACCTCGCCTTCTTTAAGTTGTTGGGGTCAGGTATTGTAGCCCAACAACAAGAAAGCTGACTAATGCAGAAATATAATTTCTGATTCTGTGCAACAAATATCAAAATCTAAACTGCTTTTACCAACCCAGGCTTAGACCTCCAGCTTCCCTGGATTTTAGACCTCCCAGCACCCCTGGGTCAGGAGTCTTGATAAAGGTTAGCTGGGATTGATGCTCAGGGCCACATCAGAATAAATTAAGGGGTCATCCAGGGATGTGATAGCATCTGACACTTAAGGTCCTCCTTCCATACTCCCCGGTGGTAAGCAAAGTTCAGTTCCTTGCAGTTCTAAGGCTGACACTCTCAGTTCCCAGGGAACATCTGCCATCCCCTGCCATGTGACTCTTCCCACAAGCAGCCATTTGTTCTGTAAAGGCCAGTGGAAGAGTAGCTCAGCTGCTCTAAATGACTGTGATGTCTTCTGCCCCATTTCTAGAACTTCTCAGTGCCTCCGACTTGAGACAGCGTCTCCTCAATTAATTTAAAGTCTACTGATTAGGGACCTTAATTAACCTTGCAAAATCCTTGTCCTTTTTCCATGTATGTGACTTTATCATGGATGTGATACTCATATATGGTCAGTCCCCACTCTCACTCAGAAAGACAGAGGATTAGACAAACACGTCCACAGCACCAAGGGACCTTGGGCATCTAAGAATTCTGTCCCCTGCAGGAAGTGATCTCAAGAATGAGGAGTTTAAAATATGTTCTCTTGTTGAGTTAAACCAGTAGTAAGGAGAAGTACACTGAGATCTTATTCTGTGCCGTTGGATCTTTAAACCACCTATGAATGTTATCATGATAAAACTGATCTTACTTTCACTACACTATTTTATATAGACTCCACAAGGAAAAGCAATGCACAAAAAATTTAAAATGTCCTCAATATTAGGAAGCAATCAAAACAAATATTCTCCTATAAAATGGATTTGCCTCATGAAGTAAATAAAACCTTTTTAAATTTCTGGTTTATAGTATCAGAAACATTAGAAGTACATTATTTAATCAAAGGGATTGATGCTCTGTCATAAAATAATGGTTTTGGATTTTAAATAACTGGAAATTGATTTAAAATGCAAGAGAAATGTTGAACATTATATTAGACACTGTCACAAGTTGAATAAGTGATTTAGAAAATCAGTGTGAAAAATCGTAAAACTGGAAAAATAAGGTGAAAAGATAAAATTTATCATAAATCATTATACAAGGATCCACTAAAGGAAAAACCAGAACAGAGAGTGAGAGAGATAGTCACCTTTTTAAATAATAGAATTATGTTTCTTGTAATCTGGAGAGAATTTTATTCTGGTTTAAAAAGTATTTTGGAAAATGAAATGAAAGTATGTCACATAGTATATAAAACAATGGCTTCACAAGATGCTCACATCTTACCTCCAGGTCCTATGAATATGACATTTTACATGACAAAAGCAAATTAGGATTACAGACAGAATTCAGTTTATTCCTAATTGGCCCCAAAATAGGGAGATTCCCCTGGATTATCCTGATGGATCCAGTGTCATCTCAAGAGTCCTTGAAGCGGAAGAGGGAGGTAGAAGAGGAAAGTTAAAGAGAGACACAACTGCTGAAGAGTCAGAAAAATGATCAGGATGACGAGGACTTAGCCTGAGAATCCTGGCTCTGTAGAGGCAGGAAGGAGCCTGGAGCCCAGAAGCTGGGGACACAAGGACGCAGGTCTCTCCGCAGACCCTTGGGAAAGGAATGCACCCCTATCAGCACTAGGCCCCTGAAAATCTGTGTCAGACTTCTGATCACCAAAACTGTGAAACATCAAGTCTGTGTTCTGTTAAGGCACTGGATTTGAAATAATTTATCATAGCAGCAATACAGACTACAAGAGTTAAACATGGTCATGAGCTATTTTTATTTTCAAAGGCAAAAGCAAAGTCCTGCATCTATCCATTTGGTATAAGGTTACCCTTATATTTATCTACCAGGGCATTAAATAGAGCATCACCTAATGATGGGAGACAGCAGTGAAATGTGACCCTAGAAATCTAAAACCAATAATTTGAAGAATTATTATTAGGAGAAATGAAAAGACACTGCCCAGCATGCCAGGCAAGTAGAGGTCCACCTACATCTTCTCAAATGTAAAAAAATACATAAAGTAATCCAGACATCTAAGAAATAAACAAAACAACAATGCATGAAAATAATTATAGAGAACCACTTTCTCCAAAGCAATATTAAGGGGCACAGCAGCAAAAATACCAGGGTCTCCCCAAGGATCACCCAGGTGAGACCTCAGTTCTTAAGAAGTTTATGTCCTAGGTGGGAAGGAACATCTACAAATAAGCAAACAAGCAAATAATATCAGATTATAAAAACTGCTCAAAAGAAAAATAAATCAAGATAAGGAGTTTGAGAGTGATAAAGCTAGAGGATATATACTTTCTAGAGTGTTGTTCTGATATAACATGATTCTTAATCAAGAATTCTATTTGTTAGATATTATAAAAGTGAAAGGGAAGGAAAGTGCTCTAAAGGATATAATGGTATATATAATTTGTAAGATAGATGACCACATTACTAAATCTCTATTAGATCATTGAACAGAAGAGTGTGCACTGTCAATATTTGAGTGTCTAGCCACTTTTTATGCTTTGATTTTGTAACTTTAACTATGGTTAAGATGACAATATGTAATGTATCAACTAGCAATTTTTATGATGTTAATTTTCTTTTGAATTCTGTATTCTACTTTTTTCTTTTTTTCTATTTTGTATTTTTTTTTCTTTCTTTAAATAAAAAAATTAGGGGAAAAAAGAATTCTATTTGTTGAGTAAATCAATCATGTAAATATAGAAGAAAATACTGTTCCAGTGAAACAGCAAAATGTTTAAGGCCGAAACATGTTTAGTACGTTTCATGAATAGCAGATTGTCGATGTGACTGCTTGGGCTTCCTCTTAGTATGGTGGAAAGTCCCAAGAACAAACATCCCAAGACAATCAAGAGGGTACTGTAACCCAACCTTAACATTACCTACAATCGCTTCTGCTGCAGTCCCCCTCTACCCATACTCAAGGGGAAGAGCATAAACCCCCGTTTCTCTATGAAAAGAATGTCAAAGTCAATCTACGAAAAAGACCACGTAAGATTGAAGATATTGCTTGGTTGTTTACAGAAAATACTGTCTCCCACAGTTTGTAAAGAAAATGATAATCAAGGCTAAAATAAAAGGAAAATAAAAATGATTAAGATGCAATATTTATATGCAGCAGTTCCTCAAGAATAATGTAATTTCTATGTATTGTAATCATATACTAATAAAAAATAAAGCAAAGAACAAAATTATAAAGGAAAACTGCAATAAAAAAGAATAATAGCATAATAGAAAAAAGATAATAGCACTGAAATAGAATTCATGGGAAATTTTATAGTTGGACAGCGAGTTAGTTTATATTGACAAAAAGAGAAGTTCACAATAAAAATGGTAATTTTGCAATGTAGCTAACCAAGCTGGAACTTAAAGCACCCAGAATAGAGGCGCTATTCTCTGGGCTGTCAGACAGTTTGGGTTCAACTGAGCCGTTCTAACGGGCTGAGGGTTCATTCTTCCTTTGTGATCAGCAGCGGGGGCTCTGATCACAGCGGGGGCTGGCAGACCACCAGCAGGCGACCTGAAAGGGGAGGCTGGTAGGGCTGGTCTTCGTGGGAGTGGGCAGGGCATTCGGAGAGGATGAAGGAGCAGCTTTAGGAAGGGAAGCTTTCCAAGACTGTGCAGCTCGCATCTGCGCTGGTGAAAGTTATGGGGTGGAATAACTTAACATCAAAACAAACCAAATTGAAGCTAACAGGACGATAAGAGGAAATGGATAAAAACCACATCCATAAATTGCTTCTTGAGTTCTTAATCTTTCCATCCATGATAAGTAAATACAGACAGGGTTCAAGTGTATAAAAATGGGTTGTAATTTTTTGATTCAAAATCTGGATCCTTTTTCAAAGTCTTTGGAACAGTGTCAGAAATTGGCCGTCCTTCTAGGCTATAAAAGGTAATCTTACAGTATCTTTAAAGGATTAGAAGTTATATAGGCCAGGTCTCTGCCCAGATGCAACAAATCAGAAATTGATAAAACTAGAAGAAAGTTCAAGCAGGAAATTAAACACTGTCCTAGATAACTTTTGGATTTTGTATTAGAGATGATTTAGAAAATAAAAATGACAGCAAAATTATATATTAAAATGCTTTCTAGCAGTAGTCAGGAAACTTCCAGAAAGAACCACACAGTGCATATTTTAGGCTTTGTCTGCCTTAAAGATACGTTTGCGTTACCAGCTGTGTCATGGTGGTGCAAAAGCACCCATATACATAAGAGAATAGGTATGGATAAAACTCTATTTACAAAAACAGGTAGCAGGCTGGATTTGGTCCATAGCCTGGTTTCCCAGCCTCTACTTTATATTAATAAAAGGTTAAACACCTAGAAATTTCTAACATCACATATTTTTATTACTAAAAAAGGGGACCACAACCCAGTGAAATAAACAAGGGACTGTTGAAGCTAGAAAAACATCAACAGTAGCAAAATAGAGACAAGGAGAATAAAAAATGAAGTTAAAATATAATTAAATGGATATAGTACAATTGCATTCAGAAATAAATTTAATGTTTAAAAAGACCAATAGGATAAATCTCAAAAGAGAAAGTCAAGAAAAATGAGGCAAAACCATGAGTACACATTCAGTATTAGAAAAGAATTGCAATTGCAGATGTAGAAAATGTTAAAAATAATAGCTTTTCTTCTTAGCTGGGTGTGGTGATGCACACCTATAACCCACCACTTGGGAGGCTGAGGCAGGAGGATCCTTGCAAGTTCGAGACCAGCCTGGGTTACAAAGCTCAAGGCCAGCCTTAACTGCATAGTAAGACCCTGTCTCAAAAAGACAAAAAAAAAAAAAAAAAAAGAATCACAAGCTACCAACGACTATTATGCAAAATACTATATAGTACTATTGTAATAAATGTTTATCTCTCAATGAAATGGAGAATTAACTGTCTAGAAATAGTCTATTGACTAAAAGTGACTTATGAAAAGTTGGAAAATCTGAATAAAGGGTATGAAAACAGCTCATATTTACCCAGCATTCACTAGAATCAGCCAGTCTTCAATCAAGTGGTTTATTGTATTATCTTAATCTGCCCAACAATCAAGTATTATAGGTCCTGTTATCATGTCAGTTTATTCAGAAGGATGCACAAAAGTTAAAAAGATTAAGCTTCTTACAGTCTGTTGGCCAGAACTGGCACATTCACCCAGGCAGTCCAAAGAATCTTGGGGCCTCAGGCTAAAAGCACTGCAGAAGAAACTGAATGGTAGTTAGAGGTCACCCCAAAAAGACAGTGGAACAGCCTGATTTCCCAGGAGAGCCCCTTAAAACATTGGAACAACTGATAATTCCTATATAATTTAAGCTATTTCAGAAAAAGAAGATTGGTTTTGCTCAGAGAAGAGTTTCTTTTGGCTAAGTAACCTTTTTCTTTTTTCTTTAAATTTCATTTCATTAGTAAATGTTTGTGGTACTTGAAGTCTACCTTCAGCTTAGGGAAGGTACGCGGAGGTGGCACATCTCGATTCTTCTTATTCCCCTCCGCCTCCATGCCTACAACCCTCCCTGCATCGCTAAACCCCCCTCCCCGTTTTCACCATCATCATCATCTTCATTCCTGGGTCATATTTATGACATATAATGTTTGCACCCATTGGGGGTATTTGGTACCTACCTGTGTTACGGTTTCTATCCAGACGTCCCCGCCCCAAGCTTGATGTACTCAGCAGTGGGGCTTTGGGAAAGGACTGGGTCACAGGCGCTGGACGCTCATCAGCAGATTAGTCCACTCATTGGCTTATAGCTAAGTGTTAGGAGGCCGAGCCAGGTCTGAGGCCCTGGGCCTCGGGGATGTGGCCTGCCAGGGGCCCACCCCCTGCTGTCTGTCTGCCTACTGTCACCGGTCACAAGCTACTTCCCCTCCGTCATGCTCCTTGGCCTTGGAGCCAGCCAGTTAGGGACTGAAACCTCTACAAACTGCAAACCAACCCCTCAGAGTGTGGGTGTCAGGTACCGTGTCTCAGCAGTGAGAAGATAACAAGACAACATGACGCTTCTAAAGTCGCTTCACTTTCTCTTCCTCCCCTCACCCAGCCCGTGGTTTCTTTTTCTTTTTTTTTTTTTCCCCTTCTTTTTGAAAGTTTTTTTTTTATTTAAAGAGAAAAAATACAGAAAAAAGGTAGAAATATTACAGAATTTCAAGAAAAGATAAACAGTAAGAAATCACTAGTTGATACATTACATATTGTTCTTTTAGAAATAGTTTTTCAAGTTACAAAACTAAAGCACACAAAGTGGACACTCAAGCAGTGAGAGTGCAAACAGATCTGTTCAACAATCCAACAAGAACCTAGAAATATGGTCATCAATCCCACACACCTAAACACACATGCAGCTATATCTTTTATAGTGCTTCCTATTTCCTCTTTTTTTACAACAGCAATTATACATTTTTAAAATTTTATTTAAAGAGAAGAAAAAAAAGCAAAACAGAAAAAAAGGGTAGCAACAATACAGAATTCTAAAAGAAAGAAAGAAAAAAAAGGAAAATGAGAAAAAGGCCCACTAAGAAATCAGTAATTTATAAATTACGTACTGTCATCCTGGATGTAGTTGTTCAAGTTACAAAGTTAAAGGGTACATAGTAAATATTCAAACAGTCAGACTACAAACATTTCTGCTCAAAGATCCAACAAAGATTCAGCAACATGGTCATCTATTTTACACACTCAAACATAAATGCAGTTATATCCCTTAGAGCACTGTCTTTTCCTCTCTTCAGCCCTTGGTTTCTTGAACACTTTCCTGTTTTCAAAAGTTCAATCCTCCTGTGTCTTTATATTAACCTTTTATTCTACTCTTTATCTGTACTTTGAATTATTCAAATGCAAAAAACTATGCGGTATTTAACCTCATGTATATGATTAATTCAGTAAATATTATATTTTCCAGGTGTACCCATTTTCCTACAAATGTCTCGAAGTGATCCTTCTTTATAGCAGAGTACTACTTCATCGTGTATAGAGACAACATTTCTTCACCATTCACCTATTGATGGACATTTATATTGCTTCCAGGATTTAGTTACCGTGAATTCTGCTGCTACAAACACTGGTGTATACAGATCCTATGACATGACGTATTTAGCTCTTTTGAAAAGATACCTAAAAGGAGAAGAGCTGGGTCAAATGGAATAAGCAAGTGTCATCACAACACCTGACTTCAAGTTATACTACAAAGCAACAGTGATAAAAAAAAATGGCATGTATTGGCACAAAAACAGACTTATACATTAATGTAACAGAATAAATATGCAGAAACATCTCTAGACACATTAAGCTATTTGATCTTTGGAAAGAAGACTGAAAAGCATACATTAGAGGACAGACAGCCTCTTTAGCAAATGGTGCTGGGGGCACTGGCTGTCTATATGCAGAATATTGAAGCTGGACCCATATCTCGCCCCATGCACTAAACTAAAATCAAGATGGCTCAAAGATCTAAACATTAAAACAGAAATGATGAACCTACTGGAAAACAAAATAGGTAAAGCTCATGAAGTCATAGGTGTAAGCGAGGGCTTTCCGAACAGAATTCCAACGGCACAAGAAATAACAGCAAGAATCAACAAATGGGAAACAGTCAACAGAGTAAAGAGACAGAATGGGAAACAATTGCCAGCTATTTCTCAGACAGAGGACTGATAACTAGAATTTATAAAGAACTCAAAAACCATTAGACCCCCAAAAATAAAAGACCCAATAAGAACTAGGCTTGTGAAATTAATGGACACTTCTCAGAAGAAGTACAACTAGCCAGTAAATGTATGAAAAATGTCAACATCTCTAGATATAAGAGAAGTATAAATTAAAACAATGCTAAGATTCAGTCTTAATACCAGAAAGAATGGCCATCATCAACAAATCAAACAATAACAAGTGCTGATGTGGCTGGGGTGAAAAAGGAACCTGTCTGCATTGTTGGTGGGATGCCAACCAGTCCAACCATTATGGAAATCAGGATGGAGATCTCTCAAAGAAGCAACTTTTTATATGAATGCCTGGATTTAAATACCTGCACAAGGTTAAATGGTCATGCCATAGGGAGGGAAAGAGAATTTCAAATAGGGAAAATGGACTATGTAGAAGGAATTACCCAGGGCAGAGACAAGGTGAACCAGGAAGACATAGAGAGTTCTGAGTGGCTTTGTATAATGACATGAAAGGACTTCGTGAGGACCCTGGGACTGAGGGGAGCGGGTGCCAAGGAAGGAGAGTGGAAATATGAGAAGTGGAAAGAGGCAGGGAAGGAGACTAAAACAAATAGGAGGGTTGAAGAAGATTAAGCTTCTGGGGTGGTCCACATGGGTTGCACACTCATTCCAGCTGGGCTGCATCCTTTAATAACTCTAGCAACACAGGAAGATAAACTGTGCTCTTGCAGGTCTGAAAATGTCAGTAAGTTGCTCTTGAGCCTTGTGGATATTCTACACATAGAGTTCAGGTGTAATTCTAGTGTGAAATCATTCTCCCTTCAGATTTTCAAGGTGTTACTCAGATTGTCTTCATGTCTCATGTGGAGCTTAGAAAGAAATCAATACGGGCTCCAGTACAAGAACCATGTCAGTATTTCCTGATATCCACGTCATGTTGGAACTTGGGTTGCTGGGAAAACAAGCAGCCAACTCGCCACTCTGGTAAGTGCCTGTGAGCCTACTGGCGTGTGGGCTAAGAATCAAACATCCATCTCACACACACACACACCCCGCTAGCAAGTGGGAGCCAGAGATCTCAGCATCTCTTGCTAGTTTGACTATATACAATATAGCAAATAGGGGGGATTTTCTTCTGCCATCTCTTTGAAGGCAAATATTTTTATCTCTGCTTTGCTCTATTCTGATCAATGGTGTTGCTCTAGTAAATATTCTGTTTTTATAATTTCAGTATTTCTATATTGTTCTACCTGATTGAAGGAACAACTATTGTGAAGAAAACCAGATATACTATTGTACCTATTGCTGTTATCCCGGTAACCTGCTGTGAGGTTCTGTACCAATTTCACTGCACTGCCTCAATTGGCTTTGTCCTGTCCTGCTGTATTTTACTACCTTCAAAATAAAATAAATAAATAAATAAATTTTAAAAAAGAAAGAAATCAATATGTACTAAATGTGTAGCTTTCCAAGGCACAACGATGAAGGAAAAGTGCATGTCTGGGGGTGATTTTCACGGTGGAATATCTTTGCCATCAAAAGAAATGTGCAGTAAAGAACTTTGGTGTCCTATTCCCAACCTGAGATCGGTCTGCTATGTTACTGGATACTTTTTAAAGTGTTGTTGTTTTAGAACTTGTCTTTTTTTCAGTTTTTAGAATGTTGCAACTTCCAGGAAGATGGTGGAGTGGTGAGCAGCAGAGAGAGAGGCTCTCTGAAATTCGGTGTCCAGACAATGGAATACAGCAATGTGAAGAAGGGAAGCAATGGAGAAGAGGAACCCAGGGACCCAGGAAGGATCCGAAGTGAGAGCTGAAGGCCATGAGGAGAGTGAAGAGAGAGACTTCAACAAAGACGAAGGAGGCCCTTTCTCCTGAGCCCAGGCTCACTGCCTAGGAGGGGCAGTTTGAACCTGCAGTGGCACAGGGACTGCTGGTGACCTCAGAGGCCTCCATGGAGACTGATATGAAGGAATAATCTCAGTTCCTCTAAACTTACTCAAACATGTTCTATGGACTAGTATATGATGTATTGTAGAGAACGTCCCATGTGCAGCTGAGAAGAATGTGCACTCTGCAAACGTCTCTTAAGTCCATTTGTTCACGTTTGATTCGTTCTGTTACTTCTTTGCTGACGTTTTGTCTAATTGATCTATCTGTGACAATGGGCTATTAAGGTTTCCCATTACAATTATGTTACTGCTCATTTGATTTTTTCATATCTATTAATATTTGTCTAACATAGTGAGGTACTCCCATGTTTGATGCATATGTCTTTATGATTGTTACCTCTTCCTCTTGAATTTTTTCCATAACAACTATGTAGTGACCTTTCTTATCTCTTTTAATCATTGTTGGTCTGAAGTTCACATTGTCTGCAAACAGGATAGCTACCCCTGCTTTTTTTCTGGGTTTCTGTCTCATGGAGCATTGTATTCCATCTTTTCAGTCTGAGTTTCTTTTTGAGTTAAATATGTTTCTCGTATACAGCATATTGTTGGTTCTTGTTTTTGATCCATTCTGCCAGTCTATTTCTTTTGATAGGTGAATTGAGGCCATTTACATTGATGGTTATAACTGATATATATCGACTTATCTTTGTCATGTTATTTTCTGTGATTGTTTCTCTGCTTTTTCCCTGTGTTTAATTACTTACTGTGCCTGGTGGTTTCTTTCTATTTTTGCTCTTGGAACTGTGATAATTTTACCTTGATTTAGAATATTTTTACTCTATGTAGTTTGGCAATCATGAATCTCTTTGGTTGTTCTTTGTCATGGAAGTATCTTATTTCACCATTAATTTTGAGAGATGCTTTGCAGGGTACATTGATCTGGGTTGTTGTTTTCTTTCAGGACTTGAAATACTTCACTCCAACCTCTTCTTGATTAAGGATTTATGTTGACAAGTCTGCCATGATTATGACTGGTTTTACTTTATAGGTGATATTTCTTTTCTCTAACAGCTTTTACTATTCTGTTCTTGTGCTGAATTTCTGGGATCTTGATTATTATATGTCTGGATGCTAATTGGAGTTCTATATACCCCACTTATTTGAATGCCAGATTCCTTTCCTATCTTGTGAAATTTCCTGCTATTACTTCTCAAATACTCATTTTATGTCATTTGTGTTAACTCTTGCTTTTTCATTGACATCTATCAATCTAATATTATTTTTCTTTGTGTCATCTTGAGCTGTTGAATTTTTATTTCCTGATTCCTTATTTTTGAAAGATTCTTCCTTTAGTCATCACTAGCCACAATCCTGAAAATCTATCTTCAGTTTCATTCAAGCCATTTTGCCAGCTTCCAATGAAATTTTTAATTTCTGTGATATCTGTTTGAATATCTGTCATGCATTCTATTTTTTTTTCCTATATTGATCATTCACAGTTTCCTTCATTTTCCTATTTTCTACTTCTTTATCTGTATCTACTCTAGATTTACTGATCACTTCCTTTATGATTATTGTCATTTCTTTTTTTAATCTGAAAAATTATTTCTGGTCTGATTTCTTCTATAGCCTAATGGACTTAAATTTTTATTTCAGTTCCTTTCATTTCAGAAATTTCAGGTGTGTGTCTTGAATTTTCTTCTACCTCGTTGTCCTTGGGACTTGTTCTAACGGAGCCAGAGGTCTAAGATTGCATTTTGCTTCTATGTCTTATCATTTTCTACTTCAAAATTTTTATTTTGTTTTCTGTGTTGAGCCTTGTAAAATCTTGCAGTAGGTAGCTTTATCACTATTATATCCTTTCTAGGAAAATTCTGTTTTTCAGAGATGTCTTCTGTGTGTAGGAGGTTCTTAGTCTGTGTCTGTCCCAAGATCCTGCCTTCCCAGCTATTTAAGAGTGAGCTGTTGGTATCTCTTTGGTTCAGTCCCCAGTACTTTGTGCTGGACTGTTTTGAGATTATTCTCAAACTTTCCAGTATTGTTACAGAAGGGAGAACAACTTATTACATCAAATATGCCACCCTGGCTGAAGTAGTATAATTAACAATAACAATAGCATTAAGCACATAGCATTAGAAAATGACAAACTGTAGTAACTATTCATTTTGTATCTTAAACCATAGAAGAAAAATCTACAATTATATAACAGAACCAATCATAAATTGGGAGCTTGCATGCAAAGTGTTTCTCCTTGGTAGAGGGATTTTACCCTATGTTGGGGATATTTAAGAAGTACAGTGGATAAAACAAAGATAACTGAAAAGAAAGTAGAAATAAGGCTGGAGAACAAAGAGTCATCACACATGCTTTGAGAAACTAGAGAAAAGGGCAGCAGAGAAAAGAGTGAAGGAGAAAGCAAGGAATTATCTGAATTTGGTGTTTGTGGCTGGGGGATGGGATTAGTTTTCTGTGACTGGAGTTCACCCCAGCCATTTAGAAAAGAGAAAAAAAAAATTTTAAAGGAAATAAAGAGAGAGACAGGGCAGCCCCACTTGCCTGCTTCTATTGTGTGTGTCCTTGTGCCCCAGCATGGGCCGGGTATTTAGCTCAGCGGCTTCAGTACCTGCTTGGCAAGTGCGAGGTCGTGAGTTCGATCCCCCATACCAGAAACAGACAAACAAAAAAAACACTGTAAACCTTGTGCCCCAGCACAATGCTGGTTCACCTAACTTATCACCTGTTGACTCATGCTGTTATTGTTGCTTTGAACTTTTCTATGCCACTAGTCCCACCGGTTCATCATGTGTGCCCTAGTCAGGGACCTGCTGTGTCACTGGCATTCCCACCAGTCACCTGGTCTCACCAATGAGGGGAGGAAGGAGCCAATCACCTGGATTCCTCCCACCTGGCTGGTAGCCGGGTCCCAGGAGCATTTGCTGGTTCATATTGTTATTGTTGCTTCTGACAATTTCATGCTGCTAGTCCTGCCTGTGCATTCTGTGTGCCCTGGCCAGGGGGCCCCACTATGTGGCTGAAGTTCCTGCTGGTCTCTGGGACTTGCTGCATGGCTCACCCGGATCCCAGCAGCTGCAATGAGAGGGGACCAGGCTCTGGGCCTTCCCATGTGGTTCATCTGGTTCCTGGCAGCTGCAGTGGGAGGGGATGGACCTTAGGCCTCCCCCTGCAGTTCACCTGGATTCCAGGAAAATAACTTGACAAAGATAAGTCACTACATGTCAGTTATAACAACCAATGTTAATGGTCTCAATTCACCAATCAAAAGAAAACGACTGGCAGAATGGATCAAGAAGCAAGATTTGAAATGACTGCATGCAAGAATCACATTTAATTCAAAAAAGAAGTTCATAGATTGAATGTCAAAGGATGGAAAACAACACTCCATGTGACAGGAACCTGGAAGAAAAAAGGGGTTGTTATTCAATTTGCAGGCAGAATGTATTTCAAGCCAAGATTGATTAAGAGAGAGAAGGAAGGTCACTGTATCCTTGGCAGGGGAACAATTCAAGAGGGAAAGATAACAATCATAAATATATATGCACCAAATACCAGTGCACCCAACTATGTAAAACAATTATTAATGGACATGAAAAATTAAATATCACTATACTGTTGTAATGGGGGACCTCAATAACCCACTGTCACAAATGGACAGATCTACTAAACAAATAATGAAAAACAAATATCAGAACTTAATCAAATCTTGAACAAATAGACTTAGTAGATGTCTACAGAGTATTCCACCCCACAACATCAGAATACACATTCTGCTCAGCTGCACATGGGACAGTCTCCAAAGCAGACCACATACTAGCTCATAGAACATGCTTAAGTAAATGCAAAAGAATTGAAATTATACTATGCATATTAACAGGTCATACTGCAATGAAATTGGAAATCAATGTCAAAAGAAACCACAAGAATTTCATAAACACATGGAAATTATATAATACCCTCCTTTCATTTGGGTCTCAGACAAAATTAATAAAATTAGACAGTTTCTACAATTAAACAATAATGCCAATACAACATGTCAGAACTTGTGGGGCACAATGCAAGCAATCCTACAAGGAAAATTTACAGCAGTGAATAACGATATCAGGAAAACAGAGCAAACTCAAATAAACAACCTAATATTGAACCTCAAACTCAAAGAAAAAAGAAGAGCCAGTCAGGCCCAAAGTATATATGAAGGAAGAAATTGTAAAGATCAAAGTAGAAATTAATGCAATGGAGGCTAGAAAAACAATAAAATGAATTAAAGTGTTGACTCTTTGAAAGATTAAATGAAAACAACAACCCCTTAGCCAACCTTATCAAAAAAAGAAAAGACTTAAATCCATGCAATGAAGAATGAAAAGGGTGAAATCACAACAAATCTTACAGAAATCCAGAAGATCATCAAAACCTATTTTAGAACCTGCATTCTAATAAGATGAAAAACACAGAATAGACAGATTCCTAGATACATATGAATTACCAAAGCTGAATCAAGAAGATATAGAAATTCTAAATAAACCAATATCAATCAATGAAATTAAAGATGCAATTAAAAACTTACCAACAGTACAAAAAAAAAACTTACCAATGAAGAAAAGCCCAGGTCCAGACAGAGTCACTGCTCAATTCTAGAAGATATTTAAAGAAGACCGAATGCCACTACCTTTTGAACTCTTTAATGAAATTGAAAGGGAAGCAATACTCCCAAATTCATTCTTGAAAGCAAGCATTACACTGATATCAAAACCAAAGAAGCCAAACAAGAAAAGAGAACTAGAGGCTGGCTTATCTCCCTAATGGACATAGATGCAAAAATCCTCAATAAGATACTGGCAAACAGAATGCAGCAAATCATCAAGAAAATTATACATCATGACCAACAGGATTCATCCCAGGAATGCAGGGATGGCTGAACAGATGCAAATTAATAGATTTAATATATCCTATAACAAGGCCAAAGATCAAAACCACGTGATCATCTCAATAGACACGGAAAAAGCACTTGACAAGGTCCAACACTCATTCATGATAAAAACTCTACAGAAAATTGAAATATAGGTTCTTTATCTCAATCTGATAAAAGCCATCTATGACAAACTAACAGCCAACATCATACTAAACGAACAAAAACTGAAAGCTTTCATTCTAAAACCAGGAACAAGATGAGGCTGTTTGTTATCACCACTTTTACTCAATGCAGTTCTGGAAACATTACCCAGAGCAATGAGACAAGAAAAAATAAAAAGAATAAAGATAGGAAAGGGAGAAGTTAAATTATTATTATTCGTGGATGACATGGTACTCTACACAAGAGACACCAAAAACTTCACCAAAAGACCTCTAGATCAAATAGCCAAATTCAGTCACATGGCTGGATGCACCATCAGCACTCAAAAATCAGTAGCATCCCTGCACTCAAATAACAAAATCACTGAGAGAAAAATTAATTAAATACTTTTCACCATAGTTTCCAAAAGAATAAAATATCTAGGACTCAATCTAATGAAAGAAATAAAAGATCTCTACATTGAAAACTAGAGTACTCTGAAAAAGGAGATGGAAGAGGTTATCAGAAAATGGAAAGATATCCCCTGCTATTGGGTTGCAAGAACCAATAAAGTGAAAATGGCCATACTTCCAAAATTGTCATACAGATTTAATATTTAATCTCAATCGAAATCCCAACAGCATATCTCACAGAATTACAGAAAACAATCCTAGAATTCATTTGGAACCCAGATGAGACCTAGAATAGCAAAAGCCATTCTGGGTAACGAAGGCGAGGCAAGGATCACCATAGTCCCTGGCTTTAAATCACACTACAAAGCTACTGTGGTAAAAACAGCATGGTACTGTCAAAAAAACAGGATCAATGAAACAGATTAAAAGAGTCAGAAACAACTGCAAACATACTTACCTACCTTATCTTTAATAAAGTAGCTAAACACATTCACAGGAAGAGAGTGTCTTTATAAATGGTGCTGGGGAAACTGGCTTTCCTTATGCTGAAGAGTAAAACTAGACCCATATCTTTCACTATGCACTAAGATAAAATCAAAATGGATCATTAATATAACTATTTAAACAGAAACACTAACTCTGCTGGAAGATAGAGTAGGCAGAGCTCATGAAGACATTGATGAAAGCAAAGACTTTAAGGTCAAAACCCTGATCACACAGAAACTACCACAAAGAATCAACAACTGGTGCAACCACTGTGGAAATCAGTGTGAAGATTCCTCCAAAAATGAAAAGTAGATGTTCCGTTAGACCCAGCTACTCTTCTTGGTATCTCTGCAAAAGGATTAAAAAGCATCATATCACAGCATTATATACACACCCATTTTTATTAGCAGCACAGCTTGCAATAGCTAAATCTTGGAAACAGCTCAAATGCCCATCAATTGATAATTGAATGGATAAGGAAGCTTTTTTTGTACAATGGAGTATCACTCTGCCATAAAGAAGGATAAGCTTGGGGGGAAAGTATAGGCTTGAGACATTTCTAGGTAAATGGATGCATACTTGAGACCACACGTAAGTGAAATAAATCAGACACATGTTCATATGTCATGTCATTTCACTGGTCTGAGAAGCCGAAAGTGTAAATAAGGGCCAAAATGTGTCACAGATATTGACAATGGGAAGAAAATGTTCAAGTGAGAAGCGGATCGAGGGGGTGGGAGGAATAAGAAATGAAAAGAGTGGAAGGAAAAATGGAAACAAAGTTTTATAAATAAGGAGAGGAAAGGGGCTGAAGGGAGGGGAGGGACTGGGAAAAAAAGAAGAAGCACTTTATGTCCTGTACAGGTGCAAACTCCCAGTGACAAACACTGTCACTTTGTATATCTAAAGTGACAATAAAATTTTAAAAAATAAAGAGGAAAAAATAAAATGTTGCATACTTCTAGTGTTCTATTTTGTTGCTGGATTTGACTCTTGCTAGGTATTTTTCCCACCTGTTTTATTTTTGTGGAGTTTGGCAAAGGCTAGGAAACAATGCTCCGGCTCATTCAATTACTCATTCAGCAAATGTTGCTTGAGCCCTTCCACGGCTTAGATATGACTTCAGTGTGTTCCCCCAAGGCTGTGCATTGGAGGATTGGTCCTCAGAGTAGCAATGTAAGCGTGAGGACTCTGGTGGGAGGTGGTTGGGTCGCTGGGATGTGCCTTTGGAAGAGTTCAAACTTCCCAGTTTGTTCTCACAAGAGCAAGTTGTTACAAAACAGCCAGCCTGACTCCAGGAGCTCTGACTTCCTGTCTCTGCCGCCACTTGCCCTGAGAGTATCACTAGAGACCAAAAGGAGACGCTGCTCAATCTTGAGCTTTCAGCCTCCAAAGCTGAGTTCAGTCAGCCACTTTGTACAGCACTCGTGCCAGGCTTTGATGAAGGGACAAATCCAGACGCCCACTGTGTTCCATGAGCTGCCTCCAGTTCCCTGTTAGGGGAGGACAAGGACAAGCAGTTACCTGATACTCTTTCATTTCACCTTTTACTTTGTTGCAAACTCTCCAGCCTGTCCTTTCCACCAAGTCTCTGAAATGTAGCTGTGCTCCCTCCACCCTGCAGGGGTGGGTTCCTTCCATGAGGAGCTATTGCTTCCTCTTCTTTGGTTGGAGCTTGGACAGTTCGGGGCTTCCCCTGGCCCCTCACCGCCCTCAGAAGCTACTTCTCCCCGGACTTACAAAGGCCAAGGCCTGTTCTGCTCCTGACCAAAGAGTATATTTCATTCTGTAAAAGTGGGGCTTCGGGGGTCCGGCACCTGATTACAAATCCTTTTCTGCCTTTACTTCCACTAAAAACAAAAGGGATTGATTATAAGATCTATTGTGCTCTTTCCAGAAAAGACACTTAGTAGCATAAACAGCAGTCCGGGGAGCACTTTGAAACCCTTTCCAGCTCGTTCTGATTTACTATACAAATGCCAGACCTCTGATATCACACGGTTTCATGAAACTCTCTGCGGTCTTCTGGACCTATCAACCAATGAGCAGATATCACATCTAACCCAGGAATCATCTGCTCACCCCAGCGAGCGTCGTCCGGGCAGCTCTTCACTAAATAAGCCATTTAGATGCAATGGGTGGCTGGAGAAAAGAGGCTCCTTCACGGTAGCTTAAATCCTACTTGGCTGAAGTAAACTCACTGGACATCAAGAAAACAGTATTTTATGTCTGGATCCATGATGAATCTAAAAACTTAGAAGCTGCAGACACTCATTAGACTTCTTTGAGCGACAGGTTATAATTTTCTTTCTGGCTTTGACTGTGTGCATTACACAATACAAATAAATAATACTGGAGAGTAGATGCAGAATTTTCTTGATAACGATGCTTTTGAACGTGAAACAGCCCAGAGGAAGAAACCTGCCCAAGCGGGGTGTCACAACAGTGACATGTGAGGAATGGGTTAGAAGCAGCCACAGGGTATGACCCCTGCAGATTTCTCACCCACCGCCACGGGCACCCTCTCTCTGCATGCACCAAAGCTGTCATGTTCTGCAGGTGGTGTGGCGTGGAAAGAAAAGGTTATGAAGCAGAGCCCCAGCGACTTCAGCTGGAGAAGTCACTGTGCCAGTTTTGCAGAAAACAGAAAACCATTAGGCAAGCTGTCAAAGCTGAGGACGTTCCCAGGATGCATTCAGCTTTTGTATTTTCCTCCTTGCTGTAGGTACACCCAGAGAAGAAATCTCTCCTGAAAACAAATAGCTTCTTGTAAGTCAGTGTGTGCCACCCTGCAGGTGGGAACCCGAAGTGGTGCAGCCGCTGGGGAAGACAGTTTAGCAGTTCTTCAAAAAGCTAAGCATTAAAATCACCATAGGACCCAGCAATTCTACTCTTAGGTACACACCTAAAAAAAACGGAGAAATGGTACTGAAACACAAGTTTCCATCAGCAGACAAATGGATAAGCAAATCTCGGCCGTCCAGGGTAGAATATCATTCAGCCATAAATCCACTGCAGTGTGGTGAACCTTGAAAGCTTCCTGCTACGGGAAAAGAGCCTAACACAAATGATCTCATACTGTGTGATTCCTTAGGTGAGTGAAATACCTAGAATACATAAATCCGTAAAGGAGAATGCAGATCTGGGAGGAAGGGGGAGCAGCTGCTTCATTAGTGCAGGCTTCCCCTTCGGGGTGATGAGCTGGTTTGGGAGCAGCTACAGGTGGTAGAGACGCAGCATCGTAAAGGTGCTAAATACAAAGAACCTGTCGACTTAGCATGGTCACCTCAGGTCATGATGTAAAACATTAGACCAGGAAAGAGAAAAATAAATAAAAAATAAAGTGAGGCACCCTCACCCCTGACGGGGCAGCAGGCCTGAACATCGTGTCCCCTGCGTGCTAAGAACCCACAAACTGCTCGTTGGCCTTTGGAGCCTCTTCCCGGCAGCAGCTTTGCAGGGTGTGACTCCTGCGTGACGTCAGTGCTGTGCAGGCACCCTAGCAGCACTGGGGCAGCTGCTGGGCAGCTCAGGGTGTAGGAGATGCGCCCTTACAGTAGCACCGGGAGGCAAATGCAGTCCGTGCCGGGCACAGAGCCCACTGTCCTCATGATGACCCAACAGGAGGTGACGCCCGCTGGCTGTGCGCCCCGAGAGAAAGGACAGCGGGAAGCAGGTGCTCCCCTGGAGAGCTTCTGCTCACCTGCTCGACCTCCACTCGTTCCACGCTGGCCACCGAGCGCGTGGGCTGTTAGTCTGAGGTGGAAAACAGAGGTGCTGCGATGTCCGCGGGACTCAGGGAAGCCAGGCCCCAAGAGTGGGAGCTCAGAGCCCTGCGTGAGGAGGTCTCGGCCGTGGCCCTTGGTGGACTGCCTTGCTGCTGATGGGCACTGCAGTAGAGCTGGTCAAACTTGTCGGCAACGATCCTGGGATAACACAAGGGGTGATCAGAATACTGTGAATGTTTGAGTTATAAACATCTACTGTCGCTAAAGACACATGGCCACGAGTCCCCCTCACACCCTCTCCCTTGGCTCAGCACACGCTGAGGCCACGGCTCTTGGTACTTTCTGAGCCGGCTGCAGAAGGTCTCTTTCCTGAGTGTCCCCTGGAGAATCCCCTACGTCTCTGCTTCGGCAGAGCCCTAGACCACAAAGCAGGACCCCACACCACGGTGAGGACGCCGCCCCTCCATGTGGGGGTGCTAGTACCTTCAGCTGCCACAAGAAATACTGGCGATGCAGCAGGGAATTCTCCCCTGACAGTCCTGGGTGTCGGTGGGGTTCACTGCCCCGGGGGTTCGCCTTCCGGCTCCCCACAGCTGCAGGCAGCCCTCAGAGTTCTGGGCTTGCGGCTGCGGGCTCCAGGCTCCGCCGCGAGGGTCGCGTGGGTTTCTTTTCCATCCCCAAGTCTGTTTCCATAAAAGGACAACAGCCGCTGGTGTAGGGCGACTCTGACCTGTGAGAAGCTCGTCTTCATTACATCCTCCAAGGCTCCATTCGCAAGGTCACCTTCCAAGGCCGCAGGTGGACGTGAATTCAGGGTTGGGGGCAGGGGACACTGTTCAACCCAGGACAGAGGGGAAGGTGGGAGGCAGGGAGGAACGAGAAGGAGTCAGGACTGGTGGGAGAGGATTCCAGTCTGCAGCTTCACCCCTCTGCTTCTGTGCACCCCACGGAGCACTCCTGATATCTCAGACACCTCCGCGTCCGGATCCCCACGTCTGCCTCTCGTCCCCAGGGGCTCCCCGCCCGGCCTTCCTCACCCGGGTTTGCAGAGAGGATTCTACATCAGGTTTCCACCTGCTTCATCACCTTCGGATGGTGTCGAGCTGCTGGGTTTTTCAGTTTGGAAGGAAGCGTTTGGCCTCAGCACGGCTCGCCAGACAGCTGTGGCCTGAGGGGTGCTAAAGGCCCACAGGGAGATGTAGTTACACGCGAGATTTTAATCAGAATTTTGTATAAGATGAGCACTCCAAAGGAAAAGGGCTTTGCCATGTCTGTACTCATTCCACTTGGCTCTTTTTAATAACACCAAGTCCAAATCAGGGACTTTACCAGCTGGCTGGTGCCATGGGCTGCAGCTGGGCTGGCCCAGGCCATTTTTTCCACCTAGGAGTCCTGCCAGGGCCGGCCGCTTACACATGCATTCGATGGAGCCTTCTGCAGTGCCTCCTGGCCCTGGCTTCCTGAGGCTGAATCTGCATGCTCTTCGCTCCCTGGTCTACAGCTGTCCCTGTGTCTGAGGCCACCCTAAGTCTGATTCCCTCTGTGTCCCCCACAGCCCGGAACAGAGTCCTCTGCCCTTTATTCCCAAAGTCGTGCTCTTAGCAAGGGTGCAGGAAGTGAGATCCACACATGGTACGGTGATCACCAGAATGAAGCGCTGTTCAGTGGCATGGAACTGACACACAGTGAGGACGGACAGGCGCGGGAGGCAGAGGGGAACGCGCGCGGGACAGGGGACAGCATTTGGTTCCAAGACTGAGCTCCAAACACGGGCACACCGGCTGCGCAGGGAGCTGCCCGCTGTCCCTCGGCAGAGCAAACTTAATCACCAGTGACCCCGAGAGGCAAAGACCAGAAGCGAGTGACAGGACAGTCCCAGCTGGAATGCGATGTGGGTGACATGGGCAGAATCCAAGGGAGGAGCCCAGAAACTGGGCTCCCGGCAGAGCGGGTCAGGGTGGAGGAACCAGGGGCTGCCTCAGAGCAGACCCCTGACCCCATTCACGTGCTAAAGTCCCAGCGCCAGTACCGCAAACCTGACCTCACAACACGGATTTACCTCACGTGGGTGACAGGAGCCAGCCACAGAGAGACATGCACTGCACACTTTCAGCCATCTGTGGAAGCCGCAGACACAGAGAACAGACCACTGCCCGCCTAGGCTGGGAAGGTGGGAGGGGGTCAGAGACAGGACAGTCCGTGGGTCCCCTGGGTGCAGCTGGGCAGGGGGAATCGCTGCCAATGTTCGGTAGCACAGTAGGGTCACTATGAGTGATGACACCCACTGGACATTTCAAGATGGCAGTTACAGGGCATTTGAATGTTCTCGGCAGAAAGAAAACAGTAGTACACACCTAAAATCCCAGCTACTCAGGAGACTAAGCAGGAGGATCCCAAGTTTGGACCAAATTAACAAGACCTGTCTCAAAAATAAATTTTTTAATTAAAAAAATTCTTTTAAAATGTCAAAAAATATGGAATAGTGCAAACCCCTCAGTACAAAATCCCCAGTCAAAAAAGAAAAAGAAAATAATCTGCAGTGACTGATATTATCCTGTAATACTCCCAGCACTGAGGCTGAGGCAGAAGGATATTTGCGAGTTCAAGGTCAGCCTGGATTACAAAGTGAGTTCAAGGCCAGACTGACCTGCATAGTGAGACCCTGTCTCACAAAGACAAAGTGAGGAGAAGGCAAACCACACCAGGCCCAGGAAGAAAGAAGCCAGTTCCCTGTCCTTCCCACGAGCGGACCAGTGCAGAGACTGAGAATCTAAAACCACACCCCCATAAGCAACCAGCTGGTTCAGAGGACAGGCTGAGTTGATAGCAACTGAGGTAAAAAAGCGACTGAATATTTATGTTGTCTGGCTGACTTTGCAGCCCTGAGGCCGGCAGTCTGAGCACCGCAGGGTGGATAACAGTGTGCAGTGTAGCTCACATGGGGTTTCCTTCCGCCTTGTTTTTGAAATCCAATGTTGTTCTCACTGTTTAGTTGTATTCCAGTTTATTATTTTATGTTCTGTTTTGATTGGTTTTATTTTGTTTTGTTTTATTTGATTGTACCATGATGGTACGGACAACTATTGTGACAATACCAAGAGATATTATGGTAGCCTCTGTAGATTTCCTGTTATCCTGTTTTGAAGTTCTGTACCACTTTCACTGTTTTGGTTTGACTGGCTTTATTCTGTTTCATTTCATGAGGTTTTATTCTCTTTAAAAAAAATAAAAACAGATTAAAAATAAAGTGGGATGTGCAGTGAATGTAGTTCAGTGCAAAGGCCCTGGGGTTCAGTCCCCACTACCAAAAATATGGGGGCACCACACAGTTGATGATACCAACCAAATTACTCTAACCTGCTATCTTTGATCCAGTGATTCCACTGTAAGAATATAGAAAATCTCTCCCAAGCATTGAAAGAAGCAGATAAGTTGTTTACCACAGTGTTTTCTACTCCTCGTTAACTTTTTATTTGACAATAATTCAAATTCTCAGAAATTCATGGAAATAAAAATACCAACGATGCCCAGGTGCCATTGCTGCAGGGTCGGAGCGTGGCTGTTCTGAGTTTCCATCACCTCTCCCTCTCTCTCCATTCCAGCAAAGTTCACTTACATCCCGACCCTCTAACCCCAAACGCTTCAGTAGCTCTCCCTGAGAGAAGAATACTGTCTTACATAACCGCAATACGGTTAGCAACTCCGGGAAGCTTCACGTGAAAAGGAGGCTTCTATTCAATCTGCCTTCAATATTTCAGTTTTATCAACTGACCCCAAAATGCCCTTTGAAAATGCGCTTTAAGAATTTTTTTTTTTAACTCAGCCATAAAATCGAGTCCAAGAAGAGGTGATCTAGGTTGCCGGTGAGGTTCCCAGGTCCCCTTTAGTCAGGGGCATTTCCCAGCCTCTCAACCTCTGGCGACTTGATTCTGTGGAAGGGCATCGTGCGTGTGTGTGTGTGTGTGCGTGTGTGTGTGTGTGTGTGTGTGTGTGTGTGTGACAGACGCCCCCTCATTCGGGCCTCCTCCCCGCCTCCTCGGGGCTGCACGCAGCTTCCACCACTCCGGGATGGTAAACTCTGCACCCTGTGCTTCCTGGGTGACCCCATCTGAATCCCCATGACGCCCACCTGCTCCCCACTGGGGTGCTAATTTTTATCACTCAGCCACGTCCGTCCGGTTCCTCCTCTGTAGCTGCTAGGGCTCCCTCAGCCTGCGGCTCTGCAGAGAAACGCTCTGCCTGCGGGGTGCAGCTCTCCCTCTCCTCTGCAAACCCCTCAGGTTCATCTCCCCCGCGGACTTGGGCCTGAGCCAGCCTCTCCCTGATGATTGCAAAATGCTAATTTCCAACCCCAGGCTACTCTCCGTCCTCAGCAGATGCTCAGCCTGCCGTGCTGTGTGCATCCCAGGATGGAGACGCGCTGCCAGGTTCACCGTCTGGCACCCAAAGGAAATCCCTGAGGCTCAGCTCAGGGTGCCTCCTCCTCACGAGAGAGGTGCAGCTGCCATCCTCTCTCTGCCACCAGAAGAAAGGGGCACAAGCTTCACGAGCTCTTAGGGTTTTGGAAGCACAATAACGCCACATTTCAAAGCAGTGTTTTAACCGTAAAACAGAGCAACGTTCTCAGTCCAGAATGTTCTGCCCCCACCAGCGTTCCTGGCTGCCTCGCCGTCACTGGTTAGCCGGATGCCTGGCAAAATCCTGTACTCAGTCACCTCCACCTGGGGACATTCCATAGGAAGGGAGGTAACTCAGCGTCCAAGCATGTCACACTCCCTCAGTTTTCCTCTTGCCAAAGACCAGAAGCAGATGGTGTGACGCAGTGATGGGATGGGGTGGGGCGTGGAGAGACGGAAAGCGTCGGGAGGACCAGACCCTGGCTTTTGCCGGGTTGTAAAATAGAGGAAGAGTGGGGGAGGCGGGATGGTGGGAGTCTCCAGAGGCTAAGAACAAGCCCGAGAACAAGACAGGACAAGAACTTACTGTACCTGCAAGGAAGGGAACTCGGCACCATAAAATACAACATAAATAGATGATTCGGCTTCTAGGTTTGTGGTCCACTGTTATGGTAACAAAAGAAAATAAATCTACAAAGTGACCAAAATTCCTCTATATGTGTCTTTTTTTAGAAACTACCAGAGGGTGTTTTCTAGAAAAAGGCGGGAATGAAGACAGAAAGGGTGAGAGGTGGCTGGGCATGGTCGTGCACGTCTGTAATCCCAGCATTCTGGAGGCTGAGGCAGGAGGATTGCTTTGAATTCAAGGCCAGCCTGGGCTACATAGCAAGACTCTGTCTCAAAATAAACTAGCTCCTCCCAAGTAGAAGATTTGTACTGAAAATTTGGAATCACAATAAAGCATTATAGAACAAAAAAGATAAATACCAGGCATTTCTGAATTTTTTTTAAAAAATCTATTGTCATTTGAGGGAAATAAAAGCCAAATGTCTTCCCCATCCCTCGGGTGTCCACAGCATGTCCCTGTCCATCTCTTTGGGATCAGTTCTGGTCCCCCTTCTTACATGCTCCCAGATTCCAGGGCTCAGGGAGGGTGACTGGGTCATCGAGGACCGTCAGTGCTGGGAAGGACCTGTGCTCTTGAGGTCTGGACCCGCCCTAGGAGGACAGAGGGCCGGGAATGACCTGGAGATGTTTTGAACCCGTCTGGTGGCCTTGGCTGCCAACCAGCCGAGATCGAGCAAGCACTGCTTACAGTGAGACCTGTACTCGGTCCCCAGATCCAGGGTCCTGTCCAGGCGCTCAGTGCCCTGAACAAAGCCTTGAGCAGGATGCCACAAAGACGCAGCAAGACTGAAGATCTCACCGAGCGAGCCCTGCACAGCGCTGTCCAGGCTGCTGAGAAGAGTTCACGCCCGCAGCGGGCTTGGTGCAGGTTTAAATTTCAGGGTTTGGAGCAGGATTTCAAGGTGGGTCTGAGGCTCGACCGTGCCGATGAGTGGTTTGTGTGACCCCTCTGTCAAGCAGTGGGGTTGTTGTCTTTTTAAAGCCTGTGGAGAAGCTGTCATGGTGTCCAAAGAGCATTGGGGGCCGGTGTCAGGTTAGCATTGTCACTGGCAGGGCCCTTACAGATCTGGTCAGCTGAAAGCACTGGAAACCACTGGGCACGTGCCAGATACTTACTGGGTACAGGCTAAGTTACCCAGTTACTTTCTTCCATCGTATTTTGACCTGAATGGCCTGATCCTGGGCTACTGTCTAACTCAGAAGGGAATCTCAGAAAGCAGGCTCTGAAGCAGGCCCATCCTTTCTCCTACCTTTTTTCTATTTCCTGCCTCACACATGGTCTCTCCATGAGGTCTCTCCACCTGGCCTCCTCCTCACAACGTGACTGCCAGGTCCTAAGAGCAAATGTCTCCAGAGAACATGGTGGGTGTGCATGGTGGGCGCCGTGTTTTAAGACATAGTGTACAGGCATTTTCCTGTTGCTGGGACAAAATACCCAGCATCCAAAAGTTAAAGGAGGAGTGGTTTAATCTGACTCAGGGTTTCAGGAGATTCAGTCCATGGCTGGGCAGCTTCAGGGCAGAAACATCAGAGCAGAAGGGCTTTGCAGAAGAAAGGTCACAGTTCATGGCAGCTAGGAGGCAGAGCAGGGCAGGGGTGAGGATCAAGCCACAGAACCCAGAGCCAAAGACTGCATGACCTACCACACACACCCAAAGTGCACCCCATCGATTTCCCAGCCAGCTCCCAAAGCCCATCAAGCTGATGCTCCACCCTAACCACTACGCCAAAGTCCAGAGCACACAGACTCCACCTCTGGGTAAAAGAAACTACAGAATGAGGCTGGAAATTTAGCTCAGCGGCACAGTGCCTGCGTGGCAAGCACAATGTCATGAGTTTGACCCCTGGTACCATAAAAAAAGAATATAGAATGAGATAGAGCCGGGGGTTGGCTGCACCTGCCCCAGCCCGTGTCCTCCACCCTCCTCAGGCTCTAGGGGCCTCAAACGCCTGCTGGCTTCATTACACAGAGCAGGTCCTTGCTTCTCTCACCCGGCCCTGCCTAGGAATCATCCTTTTTCCTCCCAGAGTATTCTCCTGAATAGTCAGCGCTATCTGACAGTACGCAGGTGCTCAGCCGAGGGAATGATCCTGTGGTACCAGCCTAAAGAGTATCTCCCAGAATACAGACCATGTGCTACCGAATTTGCTTAATCACAGTTTATTAAGGCTATGTCTGCAAAGCTGCATTCATACTTTGCCCATAGTAGGGGGCAAAAATGTGTAGTGAGTTAATAGATAAACAGACGAATGACTCAGATTTGGGTTCTCAGATAAGATGTGGAAATAACCTCATGGCTGGGAACGCAGGGTTTTAATGTTATTCATTGCAATGGAGTCTATCTGTATTTGTGATGTATGTATGCTTAAAATTCATGGAGAAAATGAGCATCTTAATTACAAAATGCTGAAGTCAGTAATAATTTAAAGATCGCCATTCAGCCTCCCTTTGTGAGGCACTGAGTCTGCTAAGTTCTTATGGACAAATCAAAGCAGCCAAGGGACCGTCCAGGGAGGTCTGAGAAGCCAGACAGGGAAGAGGAAAGGGCCAGTTACTCCCTTAATTATGGACACAGTGGAAAGGCAGGACGCCCAGAGATCCTGCAGAAAAAGGGGAAGGGCGGGGGGGGGTACCTTCTGAGAATCTCAAACTCAGCCCAGAAGCCATGACCCTCCCCACCTCCTTCCTCCACCCAGCAAAGCCTTCCGGCAGGCAGCCTCCCCCAAGCTGGAGGGAAGGCTGTGTTCTCCACCAGGTCCCCTTCCATGGCAAGGAAAGCGTCTCTCCACACCGCCATCCACTAAAGCCAGCCCCTAGGAGCAGGTCCAATGCCACATCTTCTAAGAACAAAGACCCCAGCACTCATCCCAGAACAAACTTTGCCTCTTCTGTGCGCTCCCGTTCTCCACACCTTCTCTGTTACTCTGCTTCTGTATTCCCCTGTCTCTAAGTAACAACAAAGATCCAACCCTCGGGATGCCTTTGCCGCACAGGGTGTGGTCTCCCTGCCAGCTCAGCCCTTACCCACTCAGGAGCTCACAGAGGCGTGAGGATGACTCCACTTTACCCAAAGAACTGAAGCCAGAGAGATGGCACTTGCTCATGGCCCCACAATCAGTGCTAGAAGCTTGAAGAAGGCTGTTGTACCCACTCCATCTCAGCAATGGCCAAGCACAGGGTCTCCTGGAGTCCACGCAAAGTCCGCATCAAGGAAGATATGCTGGCATCTCATGTGAGGCTTCCCAGCTGGGTTCCAGCAATGAATCCTCAGTTTCATCTGCTCAGCTAAGACTACATTCATTTAAATAACAGAACATGTCACGCAATCAGGGACCAGGTGATACCTTCTGTCACCTCACTGAGACTTGCTGGTGAAGGCGAGGTATTTACAACAGTTGCCAAATGCGAGGGAGTTAATTACACTCTACTTGCATCAGAAATGCAAGTCTTCCTCATTGGCGTGACTCTTTATTTTGAAAAAGTAAGAAGTAAATAGTCAACTATCTTAGAAATATTTTTGAAAAAATAGACACACTCCATCTGTCCCTCCAAAAGCAAAAGTAACATTTTAATTAATACATGAAAGACAGTCCTGCTTTGAAGTTTCTGCAAACAGATATGTGAAATTATTTTCCTTGGTATATGACTTTGATGCCTCAAATAAGATAAGGCACCTAATAAGACTCTCATAGCTGCACACTTAAAACTGAATTTTCTAATGCATTTTGAAGAGTTCCAAATGAATATTTCCAGTGGATTTTGATTCCATTTGCTCAGAATTGCATGACTGGTGGATTGGATTTTAAAATGAATTTCACAGTCTAGTAAGCATACCCATATGGGTCTACATATATCTGTGAGAATCACTCTCATCTCAGACAGCACTGAAAACCATGTCAGAATAAGCTCAACTCAGAATCGAGCTTTCAGATCACTGGATCACCATATATTGAACAAGATTTTGATAAAGCTGTTATTAAAGTTTCTTCATGTGTTTTAATGACAGAGGAAAAAGCGATGACAAAATTGTGTGCTGTTAGTAAAGAAATAGAAATAACACTTCTTTAAGTGCTGCGAACTTTATCCTTAACTGGTTTTTGTTTGTTTTGCATGTTACCTGTGTCTATGTATCGTTAATGCCTTCCAACCAACGGTCACCAAAAAACATGCATAGCAGGACCATGACCACATCAGTGGAGACATAGAGCGCACCCTTCCAGTTAGAATGACCACAGCCCACAGCAGGAAGGGTCAGGCTTCCCAGCCAGGGTCCAGCCCTCAGAGAGTACTGCTCTGGTGCTGAGACCATCCCCTCCTGCTACCACTGCCTAGGGCCTGCAGAACTGGTGGAGCTGCCTTTTTCCACAAGCATTCCAGGACTGTTATGGTTTATATTTAGAGGCAAAGTTCCACGCGCTCCTCGGGACCTTTGGAAGGTGACTGGATAGTAGGGTTTTATCACTGACTTGCCATTAGAACATGGTGCCTGGGTAGAAGAGGTAGGTCCTTGTGGGTGTGACCCGGAAGGGTTTCTCTCACTTCCTGTTTCCCCCTTTACCCCTCTCTGCTTCCAGGACACCATGACATGAGCTGCTCTCCTCTGCTAAGCTCTCTGCCGTTCTGTCCTGCCCTGTCCGCAGCCTCCCACTGAGTCCAGCTGCTCATTAAGAGGCCCACAGGGCCCCCATCTGTGAGTCAGCCAGGGCCCAGGCTGGGGAGAGGACAATAGGTCCCCCTCCACGGCCACCCCCCACCAGTGAGCAACCAGCTGATTTGGAGGAACTGCATTGTTTGACGGACGTTTGAAAGCCTCACACGGAGCAACTGTTTAGAGGACAGCAATATGCAATACAATAAATACTGTAGGCTTCCTACTGTCTTATCTTTTCGATTCATTTTACTGCTGTTTTATTCCCTTTAAAATTAAATAACAATTTTTTTAAAATCAAGAGGCCCCCCCAAAAAGCTGCCACCTGCTGGTGGCATTGGAACTCTTCGAAATGGATTAGGAGCAAGGCAGGCCCCCGGGGCCCAGCCAGAGCTTTCCCCTGGGGCTTATTTCCCTCGCTGCTCCTCCACGCACCTTCCTCGCTCTGTCCTGTGCAGAAATCCTTCCACCCCCAAACCTCCTACCCACACACGCCCCATGATTTCCATAAAGCTACACCTGCTTCCAGTGATTTCCATGAAACTTTCACAATCCCTGTAGGGTAATTGGCAATTTCCTTTTGAACCAAAATCCATTATGTATCATAAACCTGATCCCAGCAGTTGGTAAACAATGGGAGTTTTGCAGCCTTGGTCACTTGTGTCATTATTATCCATGACAGGACCTCACAGCACCGGAGACAGAGGCTGGCGGGGAACAGACATGGTTTTATTTCAGGCCCAGTTTGGAGGTATCCCTGGGGTAGACTGCAGTCACGCTGCTGGCCTGCACTGCGGCATAGAACCGACACCCATTCCATATGGGCCCAGGGAGCACACCCCGCAGGACTGGGCCCCGTGCCCAAGCTGGGCCGGGGGAGAGAGGAGCGCTCAGATCCGGGAAGCCAAGTGCGGGACAGCCCAGGGGCTGCAACTTCCAGGGCTGTGCACAGTGGTGCTGGCTCCAAAGACAGATGTAGGTTCTTCCGGAACCAGAGAAGTAACTTTCAGTCTGAGCAGCTTAGCCCTATGGTGAGTTTAACTGGGTTCCCTCCCCCAGCCATAAAATGTGCTCAAGACCACTGCCCTGCACCTACGAACACAGCCTTGTTTGGAAATAGGATCTTTGATCATGATTAAGATGGGGTCGTTAATGTGATTCTGATAACATTAACCTCTTCTTTTCCCAGAAGTGACTGAAAGAGATGGGTGCATGAACTTCCAGGCCTGTTATCTGCCTTGACATACAAATAAATAGACGTTCATGTAAAGCCCGTGACATGATTTAGTGTATAATTTACATAAATTCTGCGCCACTCTATGGATCATTTGCCTCTTGTGCTTGTAATGCAGTCGATATTCCTGAGCCCACCAGTGGAGCTAAGTTCTTTCAGTACCTTTAGCTGCTCCGCAATATCCCACCACAGTCACCTGCGTGTGTCACTTCTAGCTTTCCATAATAACAGCCAAAGAGCCAAGGAACCTTATCCGGCCTGTACCTTTTTTGTACATTATAAGAGTTTTCCAGGGGACACTTCTCAGGGGCCCTGCAGGGACACGGTTGTCACTTGCATACAACCCAGGTTTCCTCCAGTGGTTTTCCTCCTCTTACCCTGATTGACACCAGAAAGCTGTCACTTTTCCAGGCTGGTCAGTGAGAAAGACAAGCACCCTGTAAATTTATTTACAGCTACTTAGCTTTGCCATGAGATTGAGCATTTTCCATATGCTGAATAGACATTTATATTCATATTTACGAATTTATTTTTATATCTTCTTAGCATTTTTCTACTGGATCATTTTCTTTTTCTCATTAATTTGTGGAAGTTCATCATATATTCTGCACATTATGGCTTTATCTGTTGCGTATATTTTTCTCAGGCTGTTAATTGCCTTTTAACATTGTTTACAGTGTACTTTTTATTATCCTGTCTTTGAATTTTTATGTAGCCAAGTTTACCCATCTTTTCCTCTATGATTTGTGCCTTGAGACCTTACCAATCGTGCTAAACTAATAATGGCTGTAAAGACAAGGTCTGTCCTACTCTCTGAAACCTGTAAATACTGCTGTATCTGAAAAGGGTTTTCATGGTGGGGTAAAGGTCAGGCTCCAGCAGCAAGACCGTTCTGAATGGCCCTGGTGGTCCTAATCTCTACACAGGGTCCTTATGGACCGAGGCAGCGGAGGAATAGACACGCACAGGAGAACCGCGGGAAGCCAAGGGCAGAGACGGCACCCAGGCTAAGGAACACTGCGGCCACACAGCCACTCCCAGAGCCACCAGGAGCAGGACGCAGATCTGCCTGCAGCCCCTGTGCCAGCCCAGCCCTGCAGACCAGTCAGCCCTGGACTTCTGCCTGCAGCGTGGCTACAGGCTGCTGCTGGCTGGGTCAGGCCTCCAGGTTTGTTGCAGTGGTGACAGGAAGTGAGTGCACTGTCCGAGCCTTGAAAAAACCCAGAATATTTTTTAGGTGATGTTCAAGTTTCGTCTTTGCGTTTGAGCCTTTAATCCCTATGGAATCCGTGTCTGTCTCTGGGAACTGAGTTCCGGTTCTCTCTCTCCAGACAGCCCTGGCTCCCACAGCACGGATGGGCAGACTCCCGGTGTCCACTGGACCTTGTGACAGGAAGCTGCCTGCTGGGATGTCCTTTCTCCAGACAGGGGGACACCTTGGAGGGAACCAAAGAGGCAAAAAAAAGATGACCCCTACCCCCAGGGAGAGAAGAGCTTGGGGGGCTGGGTGCAGGCCACTTCAGTCAGGCTGTGGGGGCCCCCACAAAGACAACCATCAATGGGGTGCATGACCCCCAGGAAGAGCAGCTTCAGCTTCCCTGCTTCCAGCCCAGCAGCTTGGGCGCCACACTGAGGTGGCGGTGGATGCCCAGAGCAGGCTCTCCGGTCAAGTTATCCCGGTGTGTTCTCGTGACCTCTCGCCCTTTCCCTGTCACCTAGAGACCACCTGTCACCAAAATCTACCCACACACAGTGACTCCATCTCCAGTGTCCCAGCATGCCCTGGGGCTGAGGGAGACCAGGGTCCTCCCCGCATGCTGGTCACCTTGACTGTCTCCCCATGTTCATGTTTTCCATTGCTCAGCATCACCAATGATCTCATAGTGGTTTTGATTGGAGACTCATTGAATTTATTACTTTGCTTGATAAAATGTAACCTCCATGCCACAGGAATCTTCCCATTTGCTCACATCGTACACCTTGCTTTTCATCCTGTGTATCTTACTATGGACCTGATTTCTGCATTTAGGTTTCACTTTTCTAAAAAGAATATTATGTAGAGTAATGTTAGGTTGACACCAAAATCAAGAGGATTTCCCAGACACCCCACTCCTCACACAGGCTCCCCCACCACTGGCCTCCAACCCCCAGGGGTACCTCTGTCAACCCCCCAGACCTCCGTGGACACATCACTGTCACCTGATGTCCACATTCACATCAGGTTTCTTTCTCAGTTGTCTTAGTTACTTTCTTGTCACAGAGACACAGAACCCAACACCCACCATTCAAGGCTCAAAGAAAGGCGTATTTTGTATGGTTTGTAGAGGTTTCAGTCCCCAGTCAGCTGACTCCAAGGCAGGAATGGCAGGGGACCCTGGAGGAGGAGAAACAGCCCATGGCATGGCGAGCAAGGAGCAGAGAGATCAAGGGAGGAGGAGGGAGACAGACCCTTCCAGGCCTCCCAGCGACCACTTCCTCCAGCCTGGCTTCACCTCCCATTTAGCTATAAACTCACAGTAGACCAATCCATCAGTGACCATGCTGCCTTCCCAAAGCCCCACCTATGCACACAGGGAGGCTTTGGGGGACACCTAGATCCAAACCATAGCATCGGTATGTACATTCCATAAGGTGGAGTGAATGTGACACACAGCGACCATCGTGGTATCACAGAGCATCTTCGCAGCCCTAAAACCCTCCCAATCCTGCCTGTCCGCTATTCCCGCCACCACACCCCATGCTGGCATCTCTGTGCTGCCTCTATGCCTTTGCCTGATCCTGAATGTCCCACTTTCAGACTGGCTTCTTTTACTCAGTACTAAGCACCGAAGATCTTTGCTCGTCTTTTTATGACCTGCTAATTCATTTTGCTATCACTCAGTAGAACTGTGGCTCTCCTACTGTTTGTTTATCCATGATGAAGGCCATCGTGGTAGATCCCAAGTCTTGGTGATTATGAAGAAAGCATGTTTAGGGGTTTGTGTGGGTCTAAGTTTCCGACCCATTTGCAAAAATGCTAAGCACAGTTGCCAGATCATATGGTCACGGAACGTTTGGTTTTGCAGGAGACCACCAGGCTGGCTTCCCGCATTCCCGCCTGCATGGCTGGAGTCCCTGGTGCCCCACACCCCTGCCGGCAGGTAGGCTGCCAGGTTCTGGATTTGGGGCACAGTGAGCGACACAGTGCTTGTCATTTGGTTTCGAGACTTCTCTGTGAGGTTTTAGTTCAGGGCTGCATCAGAGCCAATCTAATTACCAGTGGCTTCACAAGGAAAGCTCCTCCTCCCTTCTTGTCTTCCTCCCTCCCTACCCCTCAGGAAGAAGCCCAAGGGGGCCGGGGTACAACTCAGCAGCACAGCACCTGCCTGGCAGGTCCTAAGTCCAATTTCCAGTACCCCCCCACACCCAAAGAAAAGGAGGAGGAGGAGGAAGAAGAGAAGGAGAGAAAGAAGAGGAATAAGAGAAGGAAGAAGAGGAGGAAGAGGAGGAGGAAAAAGAGGAGGAAGAGGAGGAGGAAAAAGAGGAGGAAGAGGAGGAGGAAAAGGAGGAGGAAGAGGAGGAAGCAGAGAAAAAGGAGGGGGAGGAGGAAGAAGTAGTAGTAGTAGTTGTCATCATCAGCCAGGGCCAGTGGCATGTCCAGGGACCAGAGCAGCTTCGCCTTATCTTCCACCATCTGCACAGGAAGTACAGGAGACCCAGCCCCCTCCTCACTCCCGCTGCCCCTTACCCAGCGGAAACACCTCCGTGGGAACTCACCGAGCAGGCTGTGCAGGGCCAGCGCTAGGGGCAAAGGCTGCTGGGAGAGTGTGCGTCCCCAGGTGAGTGTGCGGCAGCCCAAACAAGCTGTGGACCCTTGTGGCAAGGAAGGCAGGAGATCGGCGAGCCCCACCCAGCACAGTGGGCACAGGTCTCCTTCAGGTACCCAGCAGACTTTGCCATCACAGTGAATGGGGTCGTCTCTCTACCGCAGTTTCCACCTGGCCATTGCCAGCAGAGGAAAGAGCACTGATCTTCGTGTATTTGACCTCCTGTACTCAGCGCTTCTGCTCAGCCATGGTTCCAGCCACGCGTTGGGTGATTTTTTTTTTAATTGAGCGATTACATCACCTGAAGCTACTATCAGTTCTGTGTCTCCCTTTCCACATTTTATTTCTTTGTGGCATTTTGGCTAAAACGTACAGAGGAAACGTGATTTGACTTTAATTCTGTTGCTCCACCAGGTATTATGGCTCCTATTGGGTTTTTTGGTTTGTTTCTCTGTCGTTTCAGGCTCTACCATTTTCTAGGTGTTTCTATCACTCATGAATGTTTATTGGAAGGGAAGCAGAGGGCAACGGCTTTTGTGAAAACTGAGCAGTTAACAATACTGACCTACCTTTTTTACTGAACCAACCCTACTGACTAGAGATAAGCCCTAAGATTCACTTTATTATTATTTTCTTCATGGCTCTTAGATAGATGCTGATAAATCCAACGAGCCTTTAGAGTTTTTCTCACACTTTCTGGTCGGATTTGATAATAAGTATTTACTACCTTCATAAAAGGTGTTGTAGCTCTCCATCTTTTTCTACAGACCCAGAGTGTCTGCCCCTTAAACATCTATAGAGCTCTTCTATAAAGTTCTATGGACTTTTTTATTTTTGGCACAGTTCAGTTCAGGTTGGCCTTGAACTCACTACATAGCCCAAGTGGCCCTTGAACTCGCAGCAGTCCTCCTGCTTCAGCCTCCCAAGTGCTGGGATTACAGGTATGCGCCAAAACATCCAGCAGATTTCTTGCCTCTTACTGATTTTTCGACTCTCATTTCCACTTATTTTATGATTACTTCTGTAGTCAAGTTTTCTACTTGTGTTTGATTATATATTATCTTAGGATGTTCTCGAGATCAGCTGTTATCAGTACATTAACATAAAAGTATTCAGCCGGGCGTGGTGATGCCCACTTGTAATTGCAACAATTGGGAGCTGAGGCAGGAGGATCACTGTGAGTTCGAGACCAGCCTGGGCCACAAAGTGAGCTCAAGGCCAGCCTGAACTGCATAGCGAGACCCTGTCTCAAAAGACAATAAAATAAAATGAAACGAAGATATTCATTTTTGTCATAATTTTTAAAGAGCTATATTCATGTCCACACATCTTTATGTGTTTCCTCATAATATTTACTTCTGCCCTCTCTTTGGTATTAATTATACCTGCCCGGATTTTGTTGATTCTGTTCACGATTTCAGAGAACTTGCTTTCTGTTTGTTAATTACTTTTCCTCCACTTTCTGCCTGTTTTGTTAATTTCTGCTTCTATCACTGTTTCTTTCATCTTACTTTTGTTGGATTTGTTTTGTTGTTGTTGCTTTAATAGTTTGTTAGGCCAAAAACTTAGCTAATTTCTTTTCAACTTTTCCCTTCTTAGAATAAGTGGCTCTAAATTCCCTTTCCAATACCTCTTTGGATGTAATCCTATAAACTTTTACAGCATCGGGTTTTAAGTACTATAACTTCCATTTGAACTTTCTCTTTAAAACATGAACTGCTTAGAAGAGTTTTGTCATCTCCAGAGGTGATGAGGGTCACTGATGGCTGCCGTGTTTTCTGCGATGCCCCTGTCACAGTGAGGATTCAAAGATGTGGCATCAGAAGTGGCGTGGCTCTCTCCATTAGCTCGTACGTAGGTAATTTCCTACACACTTTCCTATGTATTTAAAAACAGTGAGCCCACGCAGCTGAATGCAGAGTGAAGTTTCTCAGATCCTTCACTTTCTCATTAGCTCTCCTTCTTCACACGGCAGTGTCTGAGAAATTCGGTCATTCCCAGGGTTGATCCTAACGAAGGACCACAAACAAACGTATTGGCTCAAAACAACAGAAATCCATACTCTCACAGTTCCAAAGGCCAGAAACCCAAACTCGGGGTGTCCTCGGGGCCAGCCTTCCTCTGCTGTGCATCTCCTCTGGTTCTGGGGGCTCCCCCTCTGCCCTTGGCTGGTTCCTCGTCTCCTGGCCATGCTACCCCAATCTCCACCTTCTGTCTCCCGCACTCTTACAAGGACATTATGGCCCGTCCAGACAACCCAAGACGATCTCATAGCAAGATTCTCAAGTTAATCGTGTCTGCAAAGACCCTTTCTTCCAAGCGAGGTATTATGTTTTATCCAGGAATCGAGACTAGACATAGCTTCAAGGTCGCCTCTGCTCCCACATCAGGAAGGATGTGTTCAAACTCTCTCCAGGATGGTCACCTCCACCTTGTTCCTCAAAGGAGCAGTGCCTGTATCTCCGAGCCGCGTCTTCCCTCCGTGAATATAAACCGCTTGTCTCCGTCCTGCGTAACACTTTTCATCACGAGTCATCATTTACCGGAATGTGCGAATATTGCTCTATTCTCCTTTTTATTAATCTTTAAGCTTTCTGAGTTTTGTTTCAGCCTCATTGTATTTCATTTTCACACTGTCGCAAGTGATACATTTGGGCTTATTTCTGCCATTATAACTTATTTTTTCCCTTCCTCCTGCTGTTTTCAGGTTTGGGAATTTTTTCCCTGTCTTCCCCAAATCTGATGTGTTTGCTCCTCTATGCCAGCAAACCCTCAGCCTCAGGTGCTTTCGAGTGCGGTCTCGATTTCAGACAGATTTAGATCACCCAGTGAGCGCAGTCACTCTGCCCAAGCGCGCACTGCCTACGCCCTGACGGAGGCTGGGCGAGCAACCAGTTCTGCTCCCGTCTTTCAGGGAACCGTGATTTTGCAGCCCAGGAAAGAAAATCCTTGCGCAAGAAGGTACTTCAAGCAACCTCACCATTTTAAAACGCATCTGGTCACTCTGTTCCTTTGTTTTAAAAAACAAACATAATGGGCTGCTGCTCTGGGAGGGGGCAGAGCCGTGGAGACGAGAGAGCCGCAGCCCGCGGTGTTTCCTGCACAGCCTGGGTGAGCATGCTTAGCTCACCTCAGCTGCCGCTCTGAGCTGGTAAAATCCAGGAAAGGAAGGAGCACGGTGAACGGAGAACAGGAATGAAAGGAGTCCGCACAGCCAAGAGAGTCTCCAGGTAAGGCCGGAGCGCTAGGGAGAGAAGGAATTTACAGCCCCAAGAGGACACTTACCCAGGCCTTTCTCCCATCACACTCTGGCTGTTACAATTATCTGCGTTCAAATAAAAGGATGCTCTGTCCCAGTCACTATCCCAGCTTCTGCTGAAGGCACAAATTCCAGCATAGGCAGTTTCAGTGGGAACCGAACTATTTATTTTCTGGAGTCTTGCTTATGCCTGCTGCCTGCCACACCTAAAATCCCCAGCACACAGATCCCTGGGGCTGGCTGGCTGCCCTCGCCAATGGCTCCGGGGACCTCTGGGTGACCCCAGATGAGCTCTACAATAAAACCTCAGCAAGGCCAAGGCAGAGGCCATGCCGGCAGCCATAAACCAGGCTGGAAGACACCCCAGCTCCGCTCCAGCACTGCACCTCAGCGCGGGGCTTAATTCACTCGATACCCTGCAGTGGGGCCGGGGATGTCTGGCAGCCACGCGTTCAGGCTGTTGGTTGAACAATCCCAAGATGATTAGATGCAGGGTCACAAGGACAGTGGGTCAGGGCACCCCCACACCTGGCTGGGGGGTCCCCGAGCGCTCGGCTGCAGAAGGAGGATGGCTGAGGGGTGAGAAGAAGAGGAAGAGGAAGAAAAAGAGAAAGAGGAGGAGGAAGAGGAGGAAGAGGAAGAAAAAGAGAAAGAGGAGGAGGAAGAGGAAGAGGAGGAAGAAGAGGAAGAGGAAGAAAAAGAGGAAAAGAAGGAGGAGGAGGAAGAGGAGGAAAAAGAGGAAGAGGAAGAAAAAGAGAAAGAGGAGGAGGAAGAGGAGGAAGAAGAGGAAGAGGAAGAAAAAGAGGAAAAGAAGGAGGAGGAGGAGGAAGAAAAAGAGGAGAAGGAAGCAGGGGCCTGGGGAAGAGGAGAGACACATTCTGGTCCCCACCTATTGCTCCAGCTCCCATATTGGGGTCACTGTCCCCATCAATGGGACAAAGGGGAGCCCACCCGTTCATGCACCAGGGACCCCAGAAGCACATCAAAGGACGGAAACAGTGGACAGACATTCACAGCCCAGTCCCCTCTATTCCTGCCGCATGTCCGTGCCTTCCTCTCCCATCACAGCCACCATCTGTGACCTTGGGCCAGCGAGGCCCTGGCTGCTCCCAGGGCCCTGCGCTCCTCCTGGGCCCTGCACCCCAGAGAATGCTGTCTCCCAGCCCCTCCTGCCCAGAGGTCTTCTCTTGGGCCCTTCAGTGGTCACTTGTCCTTTGAGCCCAGCTGAGCACCACATCCCTCCCCAGACCCCCGTGCAGATGGGTCCGGGCTGTGGGAGAGCAGAGGAGTGGCCTTGCCCTGGCCAGGGTGGAGCTGAACTGCCCTGGGTCACTTCCAGGCACACGCACAGATGCCCCACCCCCACCTCAGGCTGCACAAAGCCAGGCCCGGGCGTCTGAGTCACTGAGTGGGCCTGGCCCAGTGACCAGGGTCGTCCTTACTGGGATCTGCCTGAGACACAGCACAGCAGCGAGCAGACGCCACAGGCTCACACCCAGGACGGCGGCACCGGCTGAGCCCTGCCGTCCCCAGGATGCACCTGTCCGGTCCTCCTGCTCCTGACCCGAGCCCCACGCACGCGGTGCCCTCCTGCTCCTGGACCTGAGCTATGGGGTCCAGGATCCAGCCAGAGGTCAGGGCGCCCGCTGAGGACCTGCCTGCCAGCCCGAGCTACCGCTGAGTACACCCGGGGTTACCAAGGAGAGGGGCTCACTGCACCCCGCCTGCGGCTCTGGAGAGGCCGAGAGGGCGCCATCCAGGGAGCCACAGTGGCCTTTCCAATGCCCATATCCCACAGCCACTGCCGATTCCCATGAGAACCAGAGCGTGGCTTTCCCCCTGCCACAGACCGACACCGGCAAGAGATCAAAATAATACAAACAATACCGGTCATGTTAGTACAGCCCGGAGTGATCCAGGGGGACAGAGAGATGCAAAGCAGACACGGAGGCGCTGCATCGTTTGTCTCCGCAGACACTCGCCGGTCCCTAGGCCAGGTCGCTGTGGACATCGCTGATCTCTGGCTGCTTCTCGCCTCCCCACAGAAAGCCACGAGGGGCTCTCAGAACCACCCCACATCCAGGCGCAGTTCCAAGGACTGCTAGCCAGGGAGCCTTCCCTTGGAATGATTAGAAGCACCCCTTCTGCAAAACTTCCCTCCCTCCTGAAATCAGCCTGAGCTTCCCCAGAACAAGTCCGTTTACTGCCATCTGCTGGACACGTAAAGTACACAGCTCAGCGATGCTGTAATGTGAGCAGTGGGGGCTGCCCTTGTGCAGTGCACAACCTGAACACCAGAGCAGTGCTGCACGCTGATGGTAAGACCAGACAGGCAGCACAGCACAGCACAATCATGAAGTGGGGCCCAAATGTGCCAGGGGGCCTCCAGCTGCACCTAATGGTGCTGGTGTGAACTCTTATTTTACCTGCTGCTGAGGAAAAAGAATTGGACAGCCAGGAACAAGCCTGGGCTTCCTCCAGGTGGGGGACAAACACATCTTCCCTCGTGGGCTCTGCCCTGAGAGACGCTTTGCTCCAGGAGGCTGTGGGAAGGTGGCGCACTGGTCCCTGGGTCACACCCCTGCTGCCCTCAGAAGCAAGGCCAGTCCTAGGGTCCCACCTGGCCTTCGAAGCAAAGGCAGCTGCATCCTCGACCTGACAGAGAAGACCCCTGAGGGTGCGGCCTCAGGGACAAGCGCCCAGGAACACAGCGGGAAGACGGGCCGGGCCTCCACCTTCCAAACCAGGTACACTGAGGCTGGCCGGGGGAGCTCTCATGCGCAAGGAGACCTGGACCTGCGCCCACTGCTCAGCCACTTCCCTCTCACCGGGACGGCACGCCTGACACCTGCAACTTAAAGGAGGAGAGGTTTCCTTGGCTCCCGCTGCAGTCCTGACCTGCCAGCTGTGAAGTAGAAACAGCATGGCAGAGGGCGCAGGGGAAGGAAAGGAGCTCACCCGGGCGGCCGGGAAGCAGCAGAGAGAGAAGGAAGGAGCTGGGGACCAGAATCCACCCTTCCGGGTCACGCCCAGTGACCACCACCCAGGTCCCACCTCCTAACAGGGGACACCTTCAGCTACACAGCTCACCAGTGGGCACCTGTGACCCAGTCCCTCCCAAACGCATGGGAATTGGGGGGGGGGCAATAGCCCTAAAGCATCACACTCATCACCACTGAAGCAGAGCGACCCCCTCTGAGAGGGCCCCTGGCAGCCGGAGTCCCCAGGGGACACTGCAGCTGGTGGCGCGCCCGGAGGGAACTGGGCTAGGGCCACAGGGCCCCTACAGAGGTCTGCTACGGTGCAAGCAGGACCCAGAGAGCCCCGGGGCTGTGAGTGCCCGCGGCAGGGAGCTGAGGGGTGGTCGGAAGGGGTCTCCACAGCTGAGTGATAAAGAGATGATGGTTCCTAGATGGGACAGGAAGAGCCAGGGCCCAAGGGGAGGCAGCATCCCAGGAGCCCTGACTGCAGCACAAATAAACGGGACGCATCTCCTGTCCACCAGCACTGAGTCTCCACCCATAAGTCCCCAGGCCTCTCGCGGCCTCTGCCTTCCTAACAGGCTCTGTAACTGACTCCTCGGCAGGGATGGGGCCCGATCAAAGGCACCCCAGGGCCTAGGGGAACCCAGGAAGCATCACAGCTCTGCTGCCTGCCCGGGAGAGGGAGAGGAGACAGAGAGAAGCCGATGCTGGGACAAAGCAGGCAGGCGTCTCGAGGGAGAGGGAGGAGCAAGATCGAGATCGTTAGAAAACAAAGTTAAGCGTGGTTTAGGCGTCAGAGCAGCCACACCTGGTCTCGTGTCCTCTCTGTCAGAGGGGAGGGCACCAAAAAGTGTCCCTTTACACCGAGTCAGAAAACAGACCCATGGAGATTTAAAGCGCGCACCCGGCCATAATCCATGAATGTAGCCACGTAACCCACAGGGACATGAATATAGGTTTAAGCAGTGAATCTCCTGGGCAGATCCTTAAATGCCTTTAATCTTACATCAGGTCATAAAATCGCTCATGCTAATGGGTCTGCAAACGCACAGACCTTCAGCAGCCCCGGCTGTGGATGAATGCAGCGCAGGCAGCGGGAAACTGCTGTTATTCTGCCCCGGCTGTATTTCCGTTTCCTAGTAACAGTAATGAGCTCGAAGCCTCTTATTTGCATACAGATGGGTCTCGACTCTTGCTTTACGGCAGCCATAGAGCTGAGCCTGTCACCGATGCCACTTCCCAGCCTTGGAACGCAATTTAAAGACCGCTTTATGGAGACACGAATCACAGCAAGGCCTTTAAGCAGGGGCCGGGACAGCGCCAGGTTCCAGCGTGCGGAAGTCGCCCCAGGCTCCTCGCTGTTGCAGCTCCTCCACCGTGGCTGCCTCTCCGCAGCCCCACGGGTGGGTCCCTGCCGCCCAATCCACTTCCGGAGGCACAAGGGTGTTCCTGCCTCTCTCCTCCCCTCCTGGCTCCTGCCTGCACAAGCAGCCGCTGTGGCCTTTTCCCCAGGCCGGGCACCTGCACACACAGAGTCACACGCAGGTTACAGCCACCGCCGGACGCCAACTGGAAACCAAAGTGCAGCTCGGGGAGGGGCTGGGGCGATGAGCCGCCGTGAACCCCGGAAGAAGGAGCCTCCGGTGCTGCCAGCCTGCGCCGAGGCTTCCAGAACATGAGTTCCTCAAGCAAGCAGCGGGACGAGGGGTGCAGGGCGGAAGGGGTTCCCCAGCGCTCACCAAAGCATGGAGGTGCAGCTCCACGATCTACAGCATTCGAGGGAAAGGGCAGGTGAGCAGGCCGCTGGCCAAGCTGGGAGATGAGGAGGGACAGGAGGAGGAGCCGGCGAGGAGCAGCCTTCAGTGCTGGCCCCCAGGCTGGCCCTGCAGGAAGCGGGCCTGGGCTCTGAGGTCTCTCGGGCCTGGCTGGTGAGCTGTTGCTGCTGCTGCTGCTGCGGTCGTTTGTGCTGTAAGAGGTCGGGATGGCCTGGTGAGGATCCCACGGGCCCACAGCGTGGGGGGCGTGGTGACAGGAGTAGAGAAGGAGGAGAACAGGCGGAGAGGACCAGCAGAAAGGAGGAGGACGGAGCCAAGGCTGGCAAGAATGGACGCCCAGGGATGGACCAATGCCATCTGTTAACATTCAGGAGTGTCAAAGAAACAGCAGCGTAGAGGACAATTTAGGCTTTGCACACACGTCCTGGACATCTCTGGAGACGGATCCACAGGCCACACAGAGGCAGTGGCGGCCACCAGGCTAGACCTGGCCTGGGTGCCAGGGAAGGAACTGAGGGCACAGTTGAGGAGCGCGATCCCCCCAAAGCCAAGATAACCGAGGAGCACGGCCAGAGGAAGCAGCCTGCTGCCAGCAGACTGAGCCCGGGGAGCGTCTGGCTCAAAGGGTAATGAGAACAAGTGACAGGCAGTGGAGGGAGCACCGGGGCCTGTGTCAAGCGGAGAGGGGGGTCCGAGGCCCCCTTGACCAAGTTGGGGCAGAGGAGACGCGTGCACCTGAAAAGACACCAATGAGACGGGCACCTGAGGGCAGCTGCAGGCGGCGTGGAAAGTGTGGTCAGAGGCAGGGCTGGCCAAGCAGGTTCCCATCGTCCTGTGAGTAAAGCAGGCCAGACGGATGGGGTGTCAGCCTGGGGAGACCAGCCCCGCCACCAGAAAAGCCGCAGTGGCCAGCCCTGTTTCCCGGCTGGCAGCCACCGAAGCTGGTACAGGGTGTCCAGGGCATCTGCGCTGGGACTCCGGTTCATGTCAACCAGGCCAGCACCCAACACAAGCAGCAAACTCAGGTTCACAGTGAAAGGTACAGCCGCAGCAGGGCCAGCCCCTCTCCTGCGTGGCCCTGTGTCCCCCCTTTCACGGGTGACTGGGGTAGGGAGGGTGAAAAGGTGGCCGAGGACCAGGAGGTCACCGCCGCGGGCTCGGGGTCTCCCGTGTGCTGGGCACAGACAGACAGATGGGCCCTGGGACTCGCCTTCCACCAGCTACGTGCGTCTCGCTGTCTCCCCACTTTTTGGGCCCAATGAGTCCTCTCTGTTCCCCGCCAAAGGCCGCCCCAGCTCTTCCTTCCTCAGGAGCCGCCGTGCTCCCGCTGCCCAGAGAGAGAGAGAGAGAGAGAGAGACAGAGAGAGACAGAGAGAGAGAGAGAGAGAGAGAGAGAGAGAAAGAGAGACAGAGAGAGAGAGAGAGACCCGGACACCGCACCGGCAGACCCCACTCCCCACCAGCACGGTTCGCACACACCAGAGGTGGCGGCAGCAGCGGTGTGCGTGTCTCCCTCCCTGGGAGCCTGGGGACTTCATGTCTACAAACTCCAGAAAATGTTCCACAATGACCGAGCCATTCTCCACACACCACACTGTGCAGCTATAACCTTCATCCGGGCTCCAGGCCCTCAGCCTGGCATCATCAGATCCATCTAACAGATGGAGGGACAGAGGCTTGGGAACAGGTGTGCCTACTTATCTGAGGTCGTGCAGCTGCCCAGGGGAAGCCACATATCACCGCCTCTCAAGGGCTGAACACGTGCTCTGTGCTTGGCTCTGTTCCTTTAATCAATGTGCAAATCATTCACATTTGTGCTATGAAAAGATGTGGATTAGAATAATCCAAAAAAGACGCCTTGTCATTTTAAAGGACAAACATTTTGAAGCAAGATCTTAAAGACTTTTGCTAATTTAAAACCTTTGTTGGGCTACACATGGTGGCACAGGGCTGTAATTCCAGCATATGGGAGGCTGAAGCAAGTGGGTCTCCATGACTTCAAGGCTAGTGTGGGCTACATAGTGAGTCCATGGCCAGCCTAAACTATATAGCAAGAACCTGTCTCAAAAGGAAAAAAAAAAAAGCTTATTTAATTTACTTTCTATTCCAGGTTTCCCCAGTCTTATTGTGCCCTACCCCAGCAAACATTAAAAGATTATTATTATACATAATTAAGTTGGGTATGATTAAAAAGTTGAAGAGTTTTCTATGTTAAAGCAATGAGGTTTCCTTAAGGTATAAAAATGTTATTAGTTAAACTTATAAAAAGTAGACTAGGAAATATGTTTTGTGTTTTATTAAGCTAATTTCTTTTTTTCTGTTGTTAGGCTTTTGATTATTTTCACAACATTAGTTTTCAGTGCTACAATTTGTTTAAACGTTGACTTTGGTAAAATGTTGTCAATAATCAGTGTATAACTGACCAAATGAACAGCACTGCCTTAGGGTATATGTCTGGGACTAGAGACGCACATATATCCAGGGACAACATACACCCAGTCTGAGCGCTGATGGCTACAAGTTTGCAGAGTTAAGTTTATGTAAAGTTTACCGTACGCAAGGTCACCTATGGGTGCTTTTCTGTGTGATGTGCATTGACTCTAGATCATAAACATTTTTAAATGATCGAAAACTTTAGATCTCTGCTCTCTGTATTTGGTACAATTCAATCCTGCACCTATTGGCTAGGACTAAACAAGCCTGCTGCTATGGTATAACTGGGGTACACTTGTACATGAGGTAACAGTCCTTTGTGGTCATTAACACTGCTCCTTAAACTTGTAGGAGAGCTAAAGGTATACTTTGACTCTTGTCAGAGCTGCTAAGTCCCACCTTGACAGTAGAAACTAAGTTAATGCATGTAAAAGATTCATACGTAGCTGTGATGCTAACTATTGATAACTTCCTGTGTTCTCCAAGTATACAGGTCTGATAAAGTGCAAAACCCAGGAGAACACATACCATATTGACGTCATTAAATAATACTGTTTATAAACAGACTTTCTCAGGCTATGTGCAAGTGTTCCTAGTTGCACTGTGATAGTCAGAGGTGCCTAAACATGATGGAGTCCAGCTGTTGTCACTCTAATGGTTAAAGATGGGGCATTAGCCACCTATAAAGTATGTTTGTAATGAAGCCCACGCTACGTAGACACTTTGTTTAAAAAGAGTAGCAAGTTTCAATGACTATTGATTTGGGTAATCTCATAGTTTATAAGTGCATACAGGTAACCTATTAGGTTATTTTACACTAAAATGAAAATTTCAATGTACTAATAATAACAGAACTTAATGGTCTTGGTGTAATGATGTCATCCCAGTTGTTCTCCAGTGGTTATTTTTATTTTGCAGATTTCTTGCAAAACGTTAAAGCTGCTATCCGTTGACCTCCTGCAGAAAGCGGCCTCCCGGAGGCAGCCTGGGCTAAGCAGTACCTTCAGGTGGGAGGCCCGGACCTGCGGGGCAGGAGGAGCTGGCCGTAACAGGAGAGGCACTGGTTATCCACTCATACTTTGTACTATGAAGGGCCCAAAACCAAAAAAGAATTGTAACAGTTAGGACTAAACCAGCTGCTGCCACTTTGAGACCTGCAGCGCCCTTTTCTATCCATGCTGCATCCTAGTCCATCCACGCCTTGTGACAATCACTTCTCCAGGAAAAGGACACCGCATGTGGGAATTGGGTGCATGGATCTTGGAATGTTTTGTACTGATAATTGTAATTTGTGTAGTTCACATGTGTATGTTTTTATGTAATGCTCAATATGGAGTCGAGGGTGGAGACTCCAGGGGGGTTGCTGGAGGCCCTCTAGATAACCCCTTTGTGAGGACTGGTTGTGGGGTTTTGCCTTCTGTGAGTAGTGTGAGAGAGTTTATGCGGGAGCTTTG